>JALMQS010000139.1:0-108010 GCA_024734495.1 Forficula auricularia | reverse complement strand
ATAGGTGAGTTTTAATTATGATTATTAGAAAAGCATTTCAATTTTGTTTTACTTATGCCTAGATGAGAAATAACATACCTGAATCAATCAGATGCTCCGTCACTAACCCCCCCCCCCCCCCCACCTCTCCATCACAGTCGAAACCGTCCCACTAATTTTTAATATTAGTGAATAAATTAAATGTATTTCAAGTTGATTAAATTAAACAGTAAAATTTTAATGGCTTATTGTATTTTAATTTATTAATAACAGAGTTCAGGGTCGACCACCAGTGATGAAAGAACACCAGTTTACAATAATCCATATGATATTGAGTCATAGAAAAACATTTGCTTCGATTCCGGAGAAAGACTGATGCTCCACCATCCGAGTGTCCTTCGATCATCTATAGTCCTCGTTTTTAGCAAGAGGAAATAATCTATATACAGATAAAAAAACCTCTTTTCCGATATATATATGTGTGAATGTCCATTATGCCCCAAGCAGAGCGACAACCTCTTGGTATCTCTTCCTCAATCAACAACTCTGCCTTACTCTCGGCAAAACAAATTAACTTTTCAATTAATACCAGAGCGACTAACCGAAAAGTTGTACCGAGTTTTGAAGATACTTTCACTTTTTCATTCAATTTTTTAGTTAATTTGTAAAGTAATTAGAATATTATGACGTAACATAGAGTCAACAATTCTTAATAGAAGGTTAGAAGCATTTACTTACTCTATTTCAGGCTAGATGTCGTGGAAAACATCGAATATTCTTCTATAATGCACAAGAAAGAATCCAACTTGCCGTGAGGAAGGCTCGTTTTATACTAAAATATATTTTGATAAACTGGTCGACTTTTGCCTTTATCGAATTCCGGGAAAATGATAATTCCAATATTTGTTTTTGCAAAGAAATATAATAAATAAAGTGAAAATAGAAATCAGGGGAGGGTAAGACGCGTACCAGATCATCCCTAATTATCCAGATAACACTACAGGGTGTCTAAAAAGGTCTTATAGGATGGGTAAAAATTTTTAACTCATTTCGATAATTTTTTTACAATTAATATATTTATATATATATATATATTTATTCTATTTAGCTATATATATACATTTACAGGGTGATAATTAGGTCTCTAAAAGTCTGTTTAGAATTTAGAATTTAGGGAACGAAAGAAAATATTATTTTTATTATAGACAAAAGGATCAGCCGGGGTTCGAACCCGGGATCTTTGCATGTGTACTGCGATGCTTTGAAAGAAAGAGCTTTCGTGCTCCTCTTGGCCACCTGATCCCCCGAACTCAAGCTACCGTGAACCCTCAACACCTTCACCCTCAACACCTTCACCCCTCCGTTTTACCTATGTCAGGGTGAGAGGGAATTAGATACCTGAACAAATCAGATCCTCAATCACCAACACCCCACCCCATCTCAGTCACTGAAACCCTCCCATAAAAAGTCTATACCTACGCCAGGTCCGAGGGCACGCTGTCGCGCAAGGCAACTATTATAGTAATAAATACTATTAAATTCTAAAAAATTATATTTTTTGAGATAATAATTGTTTTGTCAAAATGTCTGTTAGTCTGTCCGTCTGTCCGTTAGTCTGTGCGTTATCAAATTTTTGTGGACGAGCTAGCTCAAAACTAGTGTGAATATCGAAACCAAATTTCACACGTAGTTTTGGTCCATTGAGATTAAGAGCTTATTAGATTTTGGTGCATATCGACCCAAAATTAAGGAGGGTGGAGGGGGGGGGGGGGGTTAAAAATTAAAAATCTAGGCCATTTGAGCAAACTCAACAAAATTTTGAATACATAATCAGTGGGACCCCAGAAGTCTAAAAATGTAAAAACTTACCGCCTAAAATGGAGGGGGGGGGGGGTCAAAAAATGAAAATCTTGGCCATTTACCAAACTCAACCAAATTTTGTATACATAATCAGTGGGACCCCAGAAGTCTAAAAATGCAAAAACTAACCGCCCGGGGGAGGGGGTCCAAAAATGAAAATATAGGCTCTAGTACCAAACTCAACCAAATTTTATATACATAATCAGTGGGCCCCAAGAAGTCTAAAAATGCAAAAATTAACCCCCTTCCCCTACATGATTATAAATAATTTTATTAAATATTTAATATAAGTGAGGGGCCAGGTTGTATGGTAAAGTCAAGTGGATGGCCACATCAGAACACGTCAGCTTATTTTTTTATAAAAATTATTTTTATTTTTTCATTATTATAATTATTTATTTATTTATTTATTTTATTTTTTAATAAAAGTAATTAAAGAAGAAAATTTCGATATCCAGTTCAGAGTTATTCTTCTTTTTCAAATTAATTGAAACTTTTTAATGAATAGATTTTGGTAAATTTTAATGATTTGGATAATTTTTTGTCTGCTATTTTTTTGTTTGCTAGAAAGTTGAAACTTTACTATAGTGAAGCACTTTGCTAATTTTAATTAATTTTTGATCCGGAAGTTTTAAAGAAAGAAAGCTCCAATATTCAATCGTTCTTCTTTTTACTTTACCAGTATGGTATGGTCAAGTATTGTAATCGTGCATGAAAAAAGTGTTTTTTTTTCCTTCTTTTTTTCAAAATATCTCAAAAACGGCTTAAACTATTTTGATTAAAAAAAAATTGAGCGAAACCATGGCATTTCGCTCTAAAAAAAGCTCTAATAAGTGGACATCGAAAAAATTATATTTTTCGAGATAATAATTGTTTTGTCAAAATGTCTGTTAGTTAGTCTGTGCCTTACCATATTTTTGTGGACGAGCTTTCTCAAAAACTAGTATGATTATCAAAACCAAATTTCACAGGTAGTTTTGGTCCATTGAGATTAAGAGCTGATTAGATTTTGGTGCATATCGACACAAAATTAAGGGGGTGGAGGGTGGGTTAAAAATTAAAAATCTACGTCATTTGAGCAAACTCAACCAAATTTTGTATACATAATCAGTGGGCCCACAGTAATCTAAAAATGCAAAAATTTAGACCCCAAAATGGGCCGGGTGGGGGGGGAGGTCGAAAAATGAAAATATAGGCTCTTGTACTAAATTATTGGATACAAAATACTTGATAGGTTTCACATTACCAAACTCAACCAAATTTTGTATACATAATCAGTGGGCCCTCAGGAATCTAAAAATGCAAGAACTATCTACCCTCCCTACATGATTATAAATAATTTTATTAAATATTAAATATAAGTGAGGGGCCAGGTTGTATGGTAAAGTCAAGTGGATGCGCCGCATCAGAACACGTCAGCTTATTTTTCATATTTCCATATAATTTTTAGCAGGGGGGTAAATAATGATTTAATTAAATGTTATGATGCAGGTTAAAGTTTGTATTATTTGTTCCAAGACCGGACTGTGATATGAATTAGTCTCTGGTTTCTTAAGAATATTGGATAAAATTTTAAATTCGATAATTTCAGTTCGATTCTAAAAAGATTTATGTTCATTGGCGGATTTGCTAACCCGGATGACTAGCTCTTGATAACGAATTTATGATAGCAGATAGTCTTTTTACTTTTGAATTATCTATATTTTACAAAAGATTGTAGTTGTTGATTTAATATCTTGTTTCCGAAATTTTTCATTGCCCAAGAAAGTTTTTTAACAATGTTGAATCTAGAAAGAGAAGTATCTTAAAATTCAAAATTTTAAAAATATTTCCAATCTAACATGTGGTTTGCTCTTTAATTTTAAACAAGATATATCTGAAAGAAATAGTCTTGTGAAAATGTTAGACGAATTCGCTTTCCTGGTTTTTGTCAGGAAGGATGTTTTGAAAACGTAGCCCTGTTTGTTAAACTACGAGCTTTTCGTGGGTGCCTTCGGCACGCCCTCGAAGCTCGGCCCTCCGAGCTGGTGCCCTGGCGGGCGGCGTCTCGGTCCAAAATTTTTATTCCTCTTAAAAAACTACACTCCAAATGTATACCCATAAACTCCCGAAAATACATAGTCTCTTAAAAGTTTCGCCTCATTTTCGTCCTGACACAGCTACAGAAATGAGGCTCTAGATATGAATCTGGAAGTATTTTTTTTCGATAATCTACAGCATTGTGATATATTTTGTGTGGAAATAGATTTATTTAAAAAATTGGATCGTGTGAGGAGGAGAATTATTTTATATCATTTTTTTTTAAAATTTGGGATCGATAATCGATATAAGGCTCAAAAATATTTAAAAGATATCAGGTGTTGTTTGTATGACAGGCTGCTCCTCCAGTATTACCATGAGAAACTCGGTCACGCGTATCTTAAGTCGTTCAATTTTGTAAAAATCAAAAAATAAGAATAACAAAATTTAGATTTTTAAAAAATTATAAAAAAGTGGCAAATTATTAAAAAAATAAACAAATAATATATTAAATATAAATTAAATAAGATGTAATTGATTTCTTTTTCTGTTCGGAAAGAAAAGCGAATTGAATATTTAATTTTTGAGTGGTGAGGGGGGAGGAGGAATAAACATCAATATATTTAATGTTTCTTAATTTAAAATCAATTGGAGTCTTCCATTTCAAAATTCGATTATATTTCAAATTTGCAGGCAAATATACCGACGGCGCTCCTTGTCGGCAGCATCACGTCAGCGTTGTTACAAATTAATCTAGGCAAATATATATAGTATTAGACTATTTAATTTTAAAATATTTTGAAGATATAAATATTATTTTTATTCTATGTAAACCAATGTTAATATAAAATACATAATACAGGGTGGTGCATCTACCACCTTTTGAAGAGGTATAAAATCAACTGGTGTGTTCACCACACAACTTTCACATTTTCATTTATTTGAAGTTCGCGCGTCACTACCAATTTACACCCTCTTCCTTTATTTCGTTTTTTTTTATTTTCTCAAAAACGGCTACAACGACTTTTTTTAAAATTTGACACAGCTAATAACTCACGACACTTAATAAATACAGTAATTTTTAAAAAAATCGTTGGATCCGTTTTTGAGAAAATCAAAAAAAACAAAAAATCTTTCATGTAAATGTCCACTTCTGGTCTTCCGATTTCAACCAAAATCTTGTTCTACTCCTTCTAGCCTATATCAAGCTTAAGTTTCGAATTTCTTATCTCTGAGACTTATGGTTGCGAAACGCAGGGGGTACATTCTTACGTACGTAAACATCAACTTCCGGTTTTTCTATTTTAGCCAAAATCATGTTATCGTTCTTGTAGCCTCTAAATAGCTTAAGTTTCAAATTTCAAGGATCTGCAACTTTCCGAAGACGAGATATGAACGATTAAAATATTTAGTTTACGACACTCATAATTTACAAACCCTTTCTTTAATTCAATCGGATTAAAAATTTGACACAACTAATAACTCATGACATTTGATAAATGTACTAATTTTTAAGAAAATCGTTAGAGCCGTTTTTGAGAAAATCAAAAAAAAATCTTTCATGTAAATGTCTACTTCCGGTTTTCTGATTTCAACCAAAAGCTTGCTCCTTCTAGCTTAGATCGAGCTTAAGTTTCGAATTTCGTAGCTCTGAGACTTATGGTTGCGAAACGCAGAGGGGTACATAGGAACATACGCACTGACCAATGGATTTTGGACCCCTTTTTGGTCTCTGAGGACCACAATTTTCGGTTTTATGTCCTAAATCCGGCTTCCAACTATTAAGGGCATCGATTCCTTCCACCTAGAAGTTACAAAATGAAATTAACTTTTTTCATCTCTGAGATACAAGCTCTCAAAGAGTCAGGACCCAGACTGGCCATCTCAATGCTCTCCCATTATATTCTATAGAATATAAATGTGAAAGTAAAAATGAAAAAATTTCACTAGAAAAAAACTGAATATATTTTTGAAAATAAAATAAAATATTTTTTATTTTATGTGTTTTAAACATTATATCAGACGAAAAAAAGGGAGGGTCAAAAATGAAAATTCTAGCCCTTTCGACCAAATTCAACCAAATTTTGTATAAATATTCTCTGGATCCCCAGAAGCCTAGAAATGCAAAAACTAACCACCTAAAATGGGGGAGGGTTAAAAATGAAAATACTAGCACTTTCGACCAAATTATGTATACAAAATTTGGTTAGTTTTTGCATTTCTATCCTTTTTGGGGCCCACAGAATACGTATACAACATTTGGTTGAGTTTGTTCAAAAGGGCTAGAATTTTCATTTTTGACCACCCCCCCCCCTTTTTTTCTGATAATGTTTAAAACACATTTAAAAAATATATATTTTATGTCCTTTTCAAAAAATATTCAGTTTATTTCTAGTTAAATTTTTTCAATTTTTATACCTATTCAAAATGTGGTAGATCTTTATGCCCCACCCTGTACATACATACTTTACAAATAAAATTAATTGTTTGTTATATTCTATGTAAATGGTGTGTCAAAATTTTGCTATAATTTTTAATTATGATGCAATTTGCACAAGGGCGGCCAAAAACTAAGAATCGTTACAGGCACGTCACAGAGTTCCAGGAAAATACTACAGTTGTGTTGGTTTGAATGTTTTGTTTTTAGTCACACAAATAACAGTGGTTCAATGTGGCCTTAATAACATTAACATTCGGCTGTGGCTTATAAAGTTGTTTCAGTAAGAATTTAAAGTTCTACCATTTTTTTGTTTCAAACTGGATCCTGGTACGGCGTCCCATCTGCCCATACTCGATAAGGGGAATTACGTATTCTACCTCAAAATGTTACAATTGAATTAGAAGGGAATACCAGTGCCCCCATTGCTGATAGTTATTTATTGTATAATATATACACACGGATGATTTTAAATGAAGTTTGAAAATGCAATCACAAAAAGCACTTTGAACTTTGAACTAATCAATTATCAATGAATAGGATCAATCACCCTTTCATGTGGAGCTTTCCGACCAAAAGAGTAATCTATTGAATTGGGATTGGCTAGGTGTGAATAGGTTTAGCTGCATCCTTGCCCGATCGATCTTTTCAGTAAAATTTATTTCTCGGGAAGTTGGGATATGATTGTTTCTAATATAGAGGTTAGTCTTGTATTCATTATTCCTACCCTCAAAAATAACACAGAAGTGCGTTTAGGGGTTACCACAAAATATCCTATTTTGGGGTGAGAAAATACGCAAACGATAACGAAGAAGACTATAATTTATTTGGATATATAAATATTATGGAATGATTTTCTAGTTTAAGTCTGATCTTTTTTATGTTTTTTTTTATTTTATTATTTATTTATTTAATTATTTATTATTGAAAGATTCGTCGGGCTCTCTCGGTTATGAGTTTTCTTTATGCTACACTGTTTGACATTTATACCACCAGAAGCTGAGTGTTCGAACGTTTGAGGAAATGTGTGGAATTATTTCATAATATTAATATTTTTAAATTAGCCATATCTGATATAAAAATCAACTAAAAGTAGTTCATTTAGGACTGTTTCACATTCTCATTTTAAAGCGAAATAAATTTTTACAAAATTAAGCTTGATATACTTAATGAGATCTACTGAGAACTTTACAGGGATAAATACCTCACGATCCATTATAAAATAAACTGCAACGAATCGATCGATTTTAGTCGATTCCTCTACGTTTTCAGTAGAGGTTGCCATTAATAGTCAGAAAATAAAAAATGAAATGCAATAAGGTCATTCCTCTAGTATTAGATAAGAATCGATTGTTATTTTTGATTTTAAGCTGATTTCTCCATGTCTTCAGCAATGGTTACCAATTATAATCGAAACGTCAAAAATCCAATGTAGAATTGTTATTCCTCGAGTATTAGATGAGAATCGATGCCTATTTTTGATTTTAACTCGATTCCTCTACGTCTTCAGCAATGGTTGCCAATAATAATCGAAACGTCAAAAATCCAATGTAGAATGGTTATTCCTCAAGCAATAGATGAGAATCAATCGCTATTTTTTATTTTAAGTCGATTCCTCCATGTCTTCAGCAAAGGTAACGGATAAGAAAAAACGCAATTGCTATAGTTACTTATAAAATTTCCTCCCAAATTTTTACCATTTCACAGAGAGAAGCCTATTCATTCTTAGTTAAGGAAGTTTAAATGAGCTATATTTTTACAGATCAAATGAATAAATTTTAAAGAATTTAAATAAAAGTACTATCTTAGTTTAGAGTAAAGTACTTTAAAATGTAATTTTACTAAAAACTTTATTTAAACTTTTTTGTGGCCTCGAGGTACTTAATTAGGATATTAAATTTCATCAAAATTGGTTTAGTCATCAAAACTAAAAAAGTACTAAAATAAGTACTAATGTTTGTGGGCCGATATGTACCAAAAAATCAGCACTTCATTTTGTTAAAATAATGATAGGTTTTTAATATAATTTAAAAATAATCAAAACTAAAAAAGTACTAAAATAAGTACTAATGTTTGTGGGCCGATATGTACCAAAAAATCAGCACTTCATTTTGTTAAAATAATGATAGGTTTTTAATTTCATTTCAATCTGTGCAACGGTGTGGAAAAAATCGTGGGCGGAAAAATAGAACATTCATCATCCGCACAGACTAAATGAAAAAATCGCACTTTTTGGCCCATGTAATTTTTGGCCGTCATGTGCTAAAATCCAACCTAATTGAATACTACAATTTGTGACTTTAATTGAGACCATGGGTTCTGTAGTCTTTACCTGAGGACCCTTTGAAGTAGCGCTTGCCGTGAGACCGATTACAATACTTTACCCAAGGGTTGAACCGCGACCTAAAATCGTGTACACTTACTTCCACTTCCACTTTCATTTCCAAGTAGAGATAGATTATTTAATGAATTTCAAAGTAATCCCAAATAATTCCAAAGACGGTGTACACCTAATTCCAATCACCGTTCACCCCTCGACTTTACCCATGCTTCGCATTGGATAAAGTAAAAATATTTTTTATACAAAAAATTCGACACTTCCCAAAACAATCATTCGATTAAAATTTTGTATTTCTAGCTTCAGAAGTTCTGATGCTTTCAGAAAATTATAGCATTATTGCAAACAGTTTGAGCACAAAAAGTGTTGCAATTTATTAATACAAAGATGTCATCTATATTTCAACTCATTGACTTTGATTGTTACTCAATTTTAATTTTTCTGATTATCTGTATCTTTAAACCAGATTCTGAATCTAAAAGCCTAAAATCTAATGAGATGTTCTTTTGGAAAATACAAACATTTTGGTGCCACAATGAAGTTTTTAGTTAAAATTTCTGTCTGTTTGGATAAAGATACCAATATAAAAGATAGTTAATCGGATCTAGTGGAAGGGGCACGTTTTATCGCTCCTCAAGTGATTCGATGTTTTGATGGGTTTTTCCGTCTTTTTTTTGTGATTTTTGTGCTGTCCTGTGAGTTGAGGAGCCGTTTTTGTGGATGTGTCTATTATTGTGTTGGCCAGTGTCTCTGGGCTCGTTTTGTGCTTTTTTCTTTTGGAATTTTTGTTCATTGATTTCTTACTTGTCAAGATAAGCTCTCTAATGAAGAATATTTATATAATTCTGTGAATTTATTTATTTATATATATGAGTGAAATTGAAGAATAGAACCTAGACAGACAAGATGAGTTTATGCCTGGCGTGTGAAAGGGTGGTGAAGGAAGGTGAATCTGTGAAATGTTCAACTGTTGATTGCAAGAATGTTTACCATTTTGAATGCGTTGGGATGACGAGGAGCGGCTTTTCTAAACTGAGTGCAAAATCCAAGTCTGCATGGAGGTGTCCGGATGCCTGTACACGTATTTTGAGGGATAATAACTCCAATACACCCGTTCGTTTGATTCACCAGCAGCAGAGCGTTTCTGGGGACGGTCCGTCCTCGTCGGCTTTGTTGGATAAAAATGTAAAGGACTATTTTGACAACAAATTTGCGAGCATGTTGGAGTGTTGCAGAAATGACTTCCAGGAACTCTTGTTGCCTCTAAGGAATGAGTTGAGGGCAGTGTCTGATAGAATTAACGCGTGGGAGGACAAGCTCATCGCCCTGGAGGAGAAAATTTCTGCACAGGATGAAATTTCATTGGTGTTACAAAGCGAGAATAGCGAACTTAAGGACCGAATGCATGATATGGTGAATAAATTGAATGACATCGACCAGGCCTCCAGGAGTTGTAATATAGAGCTTCAAAATATTCCTTTTAATAAAAACGAAAACCTTATTAAGATCGTGCAGAGTGTCGGTAAGCTCGTAAGTGTGGATATACCATCAAATTGCATCCGCGCCGTTCACCGTGTGGCTGCGGCCGCCGCGTCGCAGTCGGATCGACCCAAGAACGTGGTGCTGCAGCTGACTACACGCCGCCTGCGCGACGAGTTGCTGCACGCTGCGAGGGTGCGCCGGACTCTATCCACTGACCAAATAGGGATTCAAACTACACCGCCTCGCAGATTCTATGTGAACGAGCATCTCAATTTGGCGAACAAGATATTGTATAGTAAGGCAAGAAAAACCGTGGCGGATAAATCATATAAGTATGTGTGGGTTAAGAACTCGTCTATTTTCGTTCGAAAGACAGATACATCTAAAATTATTCGAATTAGAGAGGACAGTGATTTGCTTAAAATATTGTGAATTTTTGAGTTGTGTTTTTTGACGCTGAGTGCTGTTTTTTCTCTTTTTTTGTTTGTGTGATGAACGATGCCTTCAATGGATATCGTCGTGTGTGTGTTCATTGTATTTTGGAGTTGCCTTGTGATGTGGCTCATCCCTTTGTGCTTATGCTAATTGTTTTTTGCTGTGTTGTGGGCCTTGTTGAACATTGCATCTGTGTGGATGTGGATTGTGGTATTGAGTATTGTACTTCGAATGTGGATTGTGATGTGTTTCGGCTTTCATTGGGGTGCCCTTGCATTTTGTTGGCTTTGGGAGGTGAATTGGTTATGATAGCTGCGCGTTGTGTTGAAATGATTGTTTCTGTAACTTGTTTCCTTTATGGTTGACACGGTGAAATTCTTAAATATTTATTATCAGAATTGTCGAAGTATAAGAAATAGGCTTCTTGACCTGCGTTTGGGTCTGCTAAATTCAAATTATGACGTGATTGTGTTGACGGAGACTTGGCTCAGGGCTGGCATATGTGATAGTGAGATAGCTGATGACAGATATTATGTTTATAGAAGAGATCGATGTTCATCTACATCTACCAAAAAGGACGGCGGTGGGGTTTTAATTGCGATTAAGAAGAATATTTGCTCTTACAGGAAATGCGATTGGGAGAGCCCGTGTGTAGAGGAGATCATATTGTTACTACCTTCAGTAGGACATGGTGTCATACTAGTTGCAAGTTACATTCCCCCTCTCTCCGGTCCAGCTACTTATGATGTTCATTTTAATAAGTTATATGACATCGCTCCGGATTATGTGAATCACAATTTCATTCTGATGGGTGACTACAATCAGCCCGGCATTCGTTGGTGGCCTGATGGTGATCAAAACTTGGATTGTGGCTCTATTAACGCGCCATACTTTATGACAAACATAATGTCGTTTTTAAATCTTAAGCAATGCAACTCAATCAAGAATGTTAATGATCGTCTGCTGGATTTGGTGTTTACTGATTCGAACTGCGATGTCGCACTGTGCACCTCATCACTCATCAACATTGACCCTCAACATCCACCACTTGTTTGTGAGTTTCATATTCCGCGGAACCGGAGTACGATCGGTAGTGATAAGGTAATTAAATATAACTTTAGGAAGGCTGACTATTCACAGATAAATGCAGAACTTTCGAGTATTGACTGGTGTCAGAGCTTAGATAGTCTTGGCGCACAGCAGGCGGTGGACTTCTTATATACAAACTTGTACCGTATATTGGACACCTATGTGCCTCCACTAAAGCTTGGGTTACGTAGATATCCCAGTTGGTTTTCTCAGGACTTAAAGATGCAATTGAATAAGAAATATAAATTTTGGAAACGCTGGAAAATATACGGCAGTAGATCTGACTATGACAGATTTTCATGGGCTCGTGCTAAGGTAAAGAAATTGATAATCAGTTGTTATGATGAATATATTTTGCATGTCGAACAATCGACTACCCACAACATCAAATCTTTCTGGAAGTTCACTCACAGTTTAAAAAACAGCAAAACCGGATATCCCTCTTCCATGAAACTGCGTGTTGATTCATCTAGCGATCCTGCTGAAATTTGTAAAATGTTTTCTAACTATTTTGTGTCGGTTTTTGAGCCCACGTCGGATCGAGCATATGGTGTTGATGATGATAACTTGATGGATTGCGTGGATCCTGCTGGTGTGTGTGTTTCAAGTATGGTCTTGTCCTGTAGTGACGTTAGGAGAGCATTGAGGTCAGTTGACGTTAACAAGGGAGCGGGTCCTGATAGAATTACTCCCTTCTTTCTAAGAAACGTCTCTGACGTGTTGTGTATGCCTCTCACTATTATTTATAATAAAAGTCTGTCTGAAGGCTTTGTGCCACTTGTCTGGAAAACGGCCAATATTACTCCGGTTTACAAATCTGGTGCTAGAAATGATGTCGAGAATTATAGACCCATTTCCATTTTGTCTTGCATCGTGAAAATTTTTGAGAGGTTAATTCATGATAAATTGTATCCACTTTTAAAAATTAGTATTCCTCTCAGTCAACATGGTTTCGTGGAGTCGAGATCTACTGTTTCTAATTTGTTGGTGTACTCTAACTTTATCTTTCAGACTTTAGATCATGGCGCCTCGGTTGATAGTATTTATACTGACTTCCGAAAAGCCTTCGACAAGGTGGACCACCTGATTCTGCTGAGGAAATTATTCTTCAATGGCGTTAGGGGTGATCTTTTACGGTGGTTTGCCTCTTATTTGAGATGTAGACACCAATCAGTTGTACTTAACGGCTATTCCTCCTCATCTTGTGTTATTACTTCCGGTGTACCTCAGGGCTCTATTTTAGGGCCTTTTTTGTTCATCCTATACATATATGACATACATAAATGTTTTCTTAATAGCAATATACTATTGTACGCGGACGATTTGAAAATATATAAAAAAATCAATACTCGTAATGACTGCTTATTACTGCAGGATGACATTAACCGTTTTACATTATATTGTTCTCTGAATAGATTATCACTTGCCACTGATAAATGCAGGGTTATGACATTTTCAAGAAAAAGATTTCAAATAAGTCACAATTACACTCTTTCTGGTCAGGTCCTTAACAGAGTGACTAGTATCCGGGACCTCGGGGTGATGTTTGACTCTAAATTGTTGTTTGACCAACATATCCGGATGATTACTGATAGGGCCTATCAAATGCTGGGTTTTATATGTCGAACTTCTGGGAAATTTAGATTGCAATCTACATATTTGACACTCTATCGGGCTCTGGTCAGGTCTCAGCTAGAGTACGGTTCTGCTGTTTGGAATCCATATTATGAGGTATACAAAGGAAATATGGAGTCTGTGCAGAGAAAATTTTCCAAAATGGTGTTCCACCGACTGAAACTAAGTCAATGCTCATATGAAATGCGACTGTCGCATCTTAAACTTCCAACATTGGAAGTTAGAAGGTTGCTTCTTGGTGCGATGACACTAAGAAATATTTGTCTGTCTGAGGTGGATTGCCCTGATCTTCTGGCACAGATAGATTTCCGGGTCCCGCGTCCGGCGTCCAGGTTGTCTCACGTATTTGCCCAGTCTAAGTGTCATACAAACGCGGGTCGGAGAGCTCCGTTGGTCAGATTGTGCAGCGACTTTAATCATAATTTTTGTGGCTGTGATTTTTATAACTACAAGCGTGCGGGCTTTCAAGAACGAAATTAGATTGATTTTTGCATGATCTCACATTTGAGTGTTTTGATTTGCTTCGGCTGATCATTGTTACGTGCAAAGCTTACTCTCCTGGTCTGTTGTGTGGCGGATGTAACTCGCCTGATCTGGTTTGATTCATTCAGCTTTGACATTTTGACTACTTTGATTTTACTTGTATATTTGTTTAATTTATTTGAATGTTGGACTGCGTTGATTTTATTTATTTGTTTAATTTATTTTTGTTTTTGGCATTCATGACTTTTCATTTTGGGTGGGTTAATTTATTATTTTATTCAGTTTTTTTTTATTTTAAATTTCTGACTATACTGATGTAATTTGGTTGTTTTGGGTTTGTTTTGGTTTTTAATTTTTAATTATTTATTTATGACTGTTCAATTTTAAACTTAACTGACTTAATTTATTTAATTTATTTGATTTTTAGCTTTTTGACTCATATGATTTAATTTATTTACTTTTTGATTTTAATTTTGGTGACTATGGAGGTAGACTTTGATTTATTTGACTTTTGGCTGTTTGAGTCATTGGGTTGGGGGAGAGGTAATACTGGGGGGCCGGGTGAGGCCATGAGCCTTTTGGTTTGTTTGAGAGAGGCTCTGTTCTAGGTTAAGTTATTGTTGTTGTTTTCTGTCTTTTGTAAATTTGATTTAAATGTAATTGTCCATTTCCATGTGATTCCTTCTATTAAGCTTGAAAATGGATAAGAATCACTCAACATGCTAAAATTTGTATTTCGGGCTCTGTCCCTAGATTCCAACTTTGTTTTATGCTGTATCTCTCAGTGAGAAAATGTGTAATAAGTCATAGTTTTTATTTTTTCTGATCTATATTATGTTTGTTTTGTATTATTTTTTTTTGTGAACTATGACTGTTGTTTTCTCCAAATAAATAAATAAATAAATAAATAAATATCTTTGTAAAAATCAATCTTTATTAGTTTTTGTTCAATTACATCGACCAAATCCAAATTTAAAAAAGCAGTTATTTTAATTGAATGATATGAGAAAAATTAATATTATACATATATAATAAATTATTCTAAAGTAAAAACGTATCGCTCTTTTTTTGTTCTAGCCTGGTTTTCCGCATGGTGGAGGCAGAGGAAGAGTATATGGAACAAATGGAAGTACTCGTGTCTTGCTTCTTACGGCCATTTAAGATGGCCGCAAGCAGCAAGAAACCTCCGTGTTCACATGAGGATGTCAACTCAATATTCCTCAATAGCGAAACAGTTCTGTTTTTACATCAGATTTTTCTCAAAGGACTCACTTCACGAATGGAATCCTGGCCAACACTTGTGCTTGGTAATTTCGATTAGATCAATATAAAAAATATTAATTTCAGAAATAATTTCTCTAGAATTTGAGTTATAGGTATATAGGTCAGTGGCAGTTGGGGACTTTTCAACAAGGGGATGCTGTCCAAAAACGTACCCTTCATTTTTTGAAATTTTATTTTAATCGTCGCTTTTTTTTGCAAATTTCACCGAACACGGCATCATTTTCGTTTTTTTTTAAATTTAATATTAGATTTTTTAAAAAGGACTTTCGCCCCAAAAGGATAATGCTTTGTTTGAGTGAGGGTAGGAGTCAGATATTAAATATTGTGACTTAAACTCCACAGTCCCTGAGATGGAAATCTTCTACAAGGAAACAGCCTGTCCTATAAGAAAATCTTAAATTTCTCCTAATTCTATTGCTATAAGCAAGCTATGACTTGTCTATAGCACTCTTAGTCATTTCCGATCTTATATAATGAGATTTCTTATAAATGGATTAGTCCAAAGAATCTCGAAAACTCTTTATTTATTCCTTTTTTGTATTATTTCTATTTCAAAAGTTCCTCAGCGAGAAAATTTTTTATTCGACTAAAACTCGTCTCAACTTGTTTTTGACTTGCTTGAACTAGAAGATATATTAGGCAGAGACTTCGAAAACCTTCTATCCGCACCCTTTTCGGAAAATCAATCATTTTATTGCCCCTTGAAACTATGCAACAATTTTATTTCATTTCGAGAACCAATATACTTTTCAAAACATAAAATGTTTTTTATAGAAATATTTGAAATATTGGATAATAATTTGAAAATTTAAAAACCCTCCTGAATTTATGAAAATACTCTTTTTAGGGATGGGCCGCATCCTCAGCATCCATGGCCCGCACGCCACTGATATATAGATATATATAAAAAAAATGTTTATATAGGTATATCTATATTAGGGTGACCCATTTTTACCGACTTTTTTTTAGTTTCTTATGAAAATTTGTTAGTATTTCATGTTTTAAAAACCTCTCCAAATTTTAGATCGATAAAAAAATTTTTAAAGTTAAGAGATTCGAAAATTTTTATTCTCTATACAGAAATTGTTTTTCTATGTAAAAAAAATAGCCGCCTAATGATTTCAGCTCAAATTATAAATTTTTAAATGTCGCTCAAAATTTTTGAAGATTTTTTAGGGGTTTATGTTCAAAGTTTTCGTGAGACCTTTAGATATTAATATTAAGACTTTATTTTTTTCTCACTATTAATTTACAACATACTGAACAAAAATAGCGTTGGAGATTAAATAAACTGCAACGGATCGTTGCTAAACTTCATCCAAATTAATTTGAAATATTAATATGTTTATTCCTTTATTATTAATCAGATTTCACTTGCTATTTGCAGTTCATGTTGACTTTAATTCAAAAATAATGATCGATTCTTTTTTAAAAGTCGAGGAATAACCATTCTAAATTCGATTTTTGACATTTCGGTTATTATTGGTAACCATAGGTGAAGACATGGAGGAATCGTCTTAAAATCAAAAATTGCAATCGATTCTCATCTAATACTTGAGAAATAACAATTCTACATTAGATTTTTGACCCTTCGATTATTATTGGTAACCATTGCTGAAGACATGGAGGAATCGGCTTAAAATCAAAAATAACAATCGATTATTATCTAATACTAGAGGAATAACCTTATTGCATTCCATTTTTGATGTTTTGACTATTAATGGCAACCTCTACTGAAAATCGTGGAAGAATCGACTTAAAATCAAAATGACTAAATTCTTTTTTGGAAAACAACTCAAGCTTGAGTTGTTTGCCATAAAAATATAGTCTTTTTGATTTTAAGTCGATTCTTCCGATTTTCAGTAGAGGTTCCGATTAATAGTCAAAACATCAAAAATGGAATACAATAAGGTTATTCCTCTAGTATTAGATAATAATCGATCGTTATTTTTGATTTTAAGCCGATTCCTCCATGTCTTCAGCAATGGTTACCAATAATAATCGAAGCGTCAAAAATATAATGTAGAATTGTTATTCCTCAAGTAATAGATGAGAATCAATCGCTATTTTTGATTTTAAGTCGATTCCTCTATGTCTTCAGCAATGGTTACCAATATAAACCGAAACGTCAAAAATCCAATATAGAATGATTATTCCTCAAGTACTAGATGAGAATCAATCGTTATTTTTGGTTTAAAGTCGATTTCTCTATGTCTTCAGCAATGGTTACCAATAAAAACCGAAACGTCAAAATCCAATATAGAATGGTTATTCCTCAAGTACTAGATGAGAATCAATCGTTATTTTTGGTTTTAAGTCGATTTCTCTATGTCTTCAGCAATGGTTACTAATAAAAACCGAAACGTCAAAAATCCAATATAGAATGGTTATTCCTCAAGTACTAGATGAGAATCAATCGCTATTTTTGATTTTAAAGTTGCTATGGTTACTTATAAAATTTCCTCCTAAATGTTTATCATTTTACAGCGAGAAGCCTAACCATTCATACTTAAGCAAGTTTAAATGTGCTATATATTTTTATATATTTTATTTCATTCACTGTGAAACTACACACCCTTTACTCTATTAATTAATCAGCGCTTCATTTTGTTAAAAGAATGGTAGGTTTTAAATTTCATTTTAATCGGTGCAAAGGTGTGGAAAAAATCGTGGACGAAAAAAACGATAACATCCATCCATCCATCCATCCATCCATCCCCACGCACTTCCAAAAAAATGGTACTTTTTGGCCTCTCGACGAGACCCCAGGTAATTTTTGGCAAAATCGTCACGTGCTAAAATTCAACCTAATTGAATACTACAATTTGTGACCTTAATTGTGTCCATGGGTTCCGTAGTCTTTACTTGAGGACCCTTTGAAGTCCCGCTTGGCGCGAGAACGATTACAATACTTTACCCATGCTTCGCATTGGATAAAGTAAAAAGAAATCACTATTGTAAATATTTATTGTTGAAATGCTATCTATGGCTATTGATTTTTTTTACTATCAGTCAAAATCTATAGCCAAAGATTGTAAAAAATATATGTCCGAGTGATTCACCTCACAGGGCAGCCAATTAGCACGGATTCCTAATTTTTGACTCTCGGATTCGACTGAATGTGAACACAACCCTTCTGACATATAATTATAATATCCTTTCCATATCGCAACTAGTAGATGACAACCTTGCGTGATTTCGTTAATAATCCATTTTGATAAATTAATAATTTAATAATAATAACTAATATTGTTAATTCTTAAAAAGGTATCACATATTTAATTTATCATTTACACTAATCTAATCCGGTAAAGTAATCGAAAAGATTTCTAATCTTCCATTTTGAAATTATGTTTTCACTTTGTTTAATCGAAGAAACCCCATTTTTACCTTTTAATTTAATTTACTACAAATGGAAAAATTAGTAACAAATAATTTATTTTTCTTTCCAGGTGACTTATTCGATATGCTCCTACCCATGTTAAGCATTTATCAGGAATATGTGCGAAATCATCACTACAGTCTCCAGGTTCTGACGGAGTGTAAACAATCAGTGCAATTTGGTGCACTTCTGATGCGTTTAGAGAACAAACCTGCTTGCCACGGCAGGAACCTGGAAACATTCCTTACATATCCGATGCATCAGGTAGTCAAGTGGATATTTAACCAAAGATTTTTAAAGAAATGTTTTTTAATTTAGCATGGAAGATTCAAGTTTAAAAAATGTTGTATGTTTGTGAAATCATTCCTTGAATCCTTCATACTAAGTTGAAATATAACCAACACCCAACATAGC
This sequence comes from Forficula auricularia, assembly GCA_024734495.1. Classification (NCBI taxonomy): domain Eukaryota; kingdom Metazoa; phylum Arthropoda; class Insecta; order Dermaptera; family Forficulidae; genus Forficula; species Forficula auricularia. The sequence continues at coordinate 89,173 of JALMQS010000139.1, read as the reverse complement.
ACCCTTAAATTTTCCTATTTGAATCGCTTCATGCGAAAGGGGACTTATGAGTCCAATTTAGGGGACCCTAAGTTTGACATTTTTTAGTGTTTGAGAACTGAATACAGAATTATTTTGAACAGCTAATGAGATGATTATTTGAAGCGAGTTTGGTTCGAATAGTTCTATTTTTTTGCTTTTTCTTATCGGATGGATTTATGTCCCTTTTAGCCGTTTGGCTATCCACATAACATAGCTGTCTGTAAGATTATAAACTTAATTATGTCAAATATATATGACCCGTTTATTTTGAAAGTGGCGTAAGTCCACTTTTGAAAAAAATGTATTAATGCCAATTTTACTTAGCAATAGATGTCTTCTTTTCATGTTCACAGTCAATCGAGTACTCATACAGAGAAACAAAGAGGTTGTCCATCAAGCAGAGGACAACCTCTTTGTTATTTATTAGTAATGAAGCTGTTGAAGCTTTTATTTTTGTGATTAATTTGATTCAAATTTGAATTTTTATTTAAATCACACATAATTAATTATAATTATTTATTAAACACGAACAAAGAATACAATATAACTACGACGTTTCGATCGACTTATTCTGCGATCGTTCTCAAGTATGAGCACCCACTCTGGTTATAGTTAACCTAGAATAAGTCGATCGAAACGTCGTAGTTATATTGTATTATTTGTTCGTGTTTAATAAATAATTATTGTTGATTGTGTGTGATTTAAATAAAATTCAAATTTCAACTCTTTGTTTTTTCTATGAATCAACAACTCTGCTACTCTCGACAAAATAAAAACTTTTCAATTCAATCGAGTACAATACCCTCATGAATTTGTCAAAATAAATATATCAAAATACATATAAAATATATGTATTTATAAAAATATAAATATAAATATCTCGAAATAACAAAAAATAGACTTAGGCCAATTTCAAAATAAACGGCTCATATATCTTCACCTTAAAGAAGGAAAACAGTTCATATGAACATAAATCCCATTATCCTTTTTCTCATAACTCGTCAACACACAAAACTCATTCATTAATAAATGAATAACGAGAAAAAAAGGATTATGGGACATATGTCCATATGAACTTCGTTTTCCTTCTTTTGGTAGTAAGAAACCCATGCCCGAAGTTTGTAAAAGTATTTTTGAAACACCATGTATATAGAAAAAATATTTAGTGTATGATAAACTTATTTTAAAAAATATTTTGCTTGGCTAACTCGTGAAAAAAATAGAGTAACTTTGGTTTCTTGTACCACAATCATTGGCTTAGACTTAAATGATTTGTTCGAGTATAGAGAAGTGATTATTTTTCAATTTCATTTGACGAATAATTAATATTTTATATTATATTATTAATTAAGATATTGTTGTTGCAGGTACCAAGATATATTATCACCTTGCACGAGCTACTTGCTCACACCCCTCATGATCACGTGGAGAGGAAGAGTCTCCAAAATGCACGTCAACAGCTGGAGGATTTAAGTCGCCAAATGCATGATGAAGTAAGTAGACTTACTATAAATCTTAAACACTTATTTGTATTTGAGTAATTTGAGCCTATTAAGGAAATTTAAGTAGAAAGATTAAACATCTGAGTCGGTTGAAAACTCTACAGAAACATTATTCGAAAACAACTGACTAAAGAAATTTCGTTACTACCAAAATAAATATAATTTAGAATTATATATCGGCATAAAAGATTTCACATTTTTTCACCCACTACCAAAATTGTTATTCTATTAAAAAAGTGCCTCAAGTAATAATGTTCTAAAACAGTGGTGAGCCATCCTTTTTTATGTCAGACCAGACATTTTCAGTAAAATTTGGTCGCGACCCATCATACATACCATAGACTTGTCGATAACTAAGGAGTTAAATGCGTTAATTAATATGATACTAATTATATATTGTTTTATTTTCAGAGGAATTTTCAAGGGCGTCAGATCATGCTCAAGGCCCACTGTTTACAAAAGCTCATTTATAATTTATTTTTTAATAACAAATAAAGGATTTTTTTTCTTTTAGATAATGAAGGTTTCGTAAAAATAGATTTACTAGTATTATCTAATTAAGTTTATTGCTTCCGTGCCTGGAATGGATCTTTCGATACTGCTGCTCTGATGAGAGACACAGAGTCCAAACCAAGATATTCTTCTCCCAGCAGACCTGTTACCTATTTGGATCCATATGAAGTGTCTAAATATTTTAAACTTATTTTCACTATCTGCGTCAGCTCAAGTGTTAGAACAGCTATCGGACCAAGATATTCCAAGCACTTGTCGAAACACCCATATTTCATAGACTGTTATTTTTTTACAGAGAAGACGTAGCATAAAAGTTAGATACCAATTTTTTTTTTAAAGGAAATCTTTTTAGAAATTTAATTGAAAACAATTTTCTATGTTTATGTATCTATTTTCTACTCTTCCGTTAATTAGTTTTTATTTATTAATACTTGTATTCTCTTTATCATTATTTTTTTTATATCACCTAAGGAATTCGGACTTACTACTTGTAATAAAGTCTACGTAAGGTAAAAAATAAAATCCTTATGGATATACTTCTTCTGGCTTGGCGTTTAATTATTGATGCAGATTACTTTATAAAGCCTTTTAACATTTTGATTTTACTCGCTGCTCAAGAAAACGAACTGGACCATTTCATAAAATTTAAATTAAAGTAAAATTACTAAGCTTGTCCGGTAGGAGGATAAAACCTGCTTGCCGGACGCCCTAGTATTAAATTCAAAATAAATATTTGCTCTTAAAAGTGTAAGTTAAAAGTATTTGTGCTTAAAAATACCTGGAACTTGGAGAAAAATAATTTTACGTACACGATTTGTTTTCTGTCAATCTGTGAGTCTCTGTGGACTCCAGACCACTTGAAGATAAAATAGTAAATATATATATATATATATATTATTTTTAAAGAAAATTGAATGCTCTATAACCTCTTTTCTGAGTACTTTCACTGTTAAACCCCCAAATACAAAACGCACTCCTTCTTCTCATAGGTTTTAAACGTAGGATCGGGATAACATTTTTATATTTTACATAGACGAACCCATGAATCTACGTATGAACAGACATACAATCTCTCTTAAAATGTCATTTATTCGATGTTGTTCGACTTTCTGGGAATACGGTAGAGCTCCAGTTAAATTCGATTTGCTTCGAGTGCACGACCATTGTCAGACTACATTTTGCTGGAAGTAACTCGACTAATTTTGACTTCTCTAAAACTTTAGACTAGAAATATTTACAAGGCTGAAAATTATTTTCTTAATAAAAGTCTATAAAATTAAATAAATCAAAAATTTTCATATTGCTAATGCTTATACTGTTCAAGTTATACAGGGTGAGTCACGGAAAACGGATGTTTTTCAGGAAGGCATGACTCTGCAGATTTTTCAAAATAAAATATGTTATTTTCATAGGAACAATCACTAAACTATGCTATTATTGAATGCTTATGAGCGAAAAATTATGTCTGACAAATGATGGCCATTTTCACGAACACAATCCGAAGGCGCTTTCGAAAGTTTGCGCCCACTCTTGCCAAAGTTCTTCAAAGCACTATGCAGGGAATTTTACACAAAGACCTCGGGCTTCACTCGTATAAAATTACGATAGTCAAACAGTTGAATGAGAGAGATTACCAACAACGTCTCACTTTTTGCCAAACAATTCTTGACATTTTTTAAGAGAATGAGAATTTGACCATCATAATGAGCGATGAGCCCATTTTTATCGAGAGTGCCTTCGAATTTATGTTCGTGAAAATGACCATCATTTGTTAGACATAATTTTTCGCTCTTAAGCATTAAATAAAGGCATAGTTTAGTGATTTTTTCTATGAAAAAAAAAAATAATTTTGTTTTGAAAAATCTGCAGAGTTGTGTTTTTCTGTAAACATCAGTTCCCCGTGACTCACCCTATAAAAAGTCAAATATAGGGCATTAAATTCTTGATTATTTTTTATTCTATTAAATGAATACAGTATTTTATAATAACAAATACTCGAAATTGAGACCGTGACAGATCGAAATGTCAACCCAAAAAAACCCCTAGCTTTACCGAAATCGTTAAAGCCGTTTTCGAGAAAGCGATTCTATATATACTCTTATAAAAGCAAGAATTGCTCATTTAACATAAGATATTATAATTATTATTTAATGAGCTCTATTGCCCTAATATATACTTATTTAAATTTGATTTCTTTTTTGCAGGTTAGTGAAACAGAAAACTTAAGGAAGAACCTGGCTGTAGAAAGAATGATCGTGGAGGGCTGCGATATCCTCCTGGACGTCAATCAAGTATTCGTGAGGCAAGGTGAGCTTCCTAGCGGCCAGAAAAAGAAAAATAGAAAGGCATCTTAATTCATTCGTTATTCATTATACAACTCATATTTAATGTAATTTGATGTCTTTTTTATCACTCCCTTTGTTTTTTCTTGTTCTTGAATTATTTAAATTATTAGAAGAATAAATGAAATCCTATTATGAAAGGAGACACAAATATTTGATACATCATAAATTTTAATCAATAATTTTTTTTTAAAAATTGCTATTTAATTAAAGTGCTTTTAATTATATTCATTAGGTTATATCAATTATATTAAAAAATATATTTAATAATATTTTTGCTAAGTTTTTCAATGAATTGAGTTTAAATATTGATAAACGATTTATTTTTTGAATGTTTTGACTGCTCGTCTCATCTCATTATGTAAAGCTTGATTGTTTTTTTTCTAAGTTAATGTTAATTTTTTCATAATAATAAGAAAAACTAGAAAGAAATGGTTTAATTAAAAGAATAAAAGCATTCTTCGTTGCTGTAAATGCAAAGGCTGAAATCCCTCAAACTCAAATAGTGCTTCTTTTGATCAATACGACATACACTGACTTTAAGTCTATTATTAGAATATATTGTGTTTTTATTAATATTAACAAAATAATTGAATTTTGTGTGAGACGTGGATCCCCTATGTTAAACTATTAAATCTAATTTGAAAGATTTCTTTTGGTTGATCAAAAACTCGAAAAGTGGCTTGTAAACAATCGAGGGAATTTGGATGAATAGAAATAATTTTATTATAGATTATACTATATAGAATAGATATAAAAATATTTATTCAATCTAGGAAAAAAATTTGCAAGATTCTATAGTAAAACTTTACAATAATAATGCTTAGATATGAATATTTATCTCTGGTAATAAAGAATTGACAATCACTTGTATATATATTTATATATATATATTTAACTCACCTGTTGAGAAGTGATATGAAAATCTAATTTAATTGATACGCATTAAAAAACTAATAAGCAATACATAATAGACACCAGAACATTCTAAATATCAATAAAGCAATATAATAGATGATAGCATTATAAGAGAATACTAATTTTTAGTCAGTTTCTTGGCTTTTAGAAAAATTCGCAGCCCGTCTTGGTGAACTAAATCTAGTAATATAGTCAAGATTTATATAAGAGAAATTATAATTTTAACTGATAGAGATTGGCTTTTTTGACTGGCCCTTTTTATTAGCTGCTCTGTCGTCATCTGCAGACGTTGGATGACGTTATATGCTTTTGTTAGGTCCAACCATTTTGGTCATAGTTATGAAAATATTAATTATTTTATTTAAAAAGTAAAACTAAAAAGTAAATAAACATAATTTTTAAGTAAATTATGTGAGATTTAATAGCAAATAAAAAATTTGTTTCAAATTACAGAAATAACGAAAATCGTTATGATACTGATATTTTGGTCTCTCTATCTCGAATCTTTTTCAAGCTTGTAAATATCCATTCAAACAATGAGTTAATTTAGCACTTTTGTTAGTAAAATATAAGCTGAATTGAAGAAACTCAATTATCTAAGTGATTTTGTTTAGCAGATGCTTGTCTACTTATAGCATTTCCAATCGGAGATTTAGCGGACATTTTCCTGATCTCGGTGCAACTGTTACCTTGAAAATTTAAAGTAGTATTTTAGATAAACTAAGGGGGGCATTGACGTCAGCACCCTCGTTCAGTATTGCAAATAAATCCAAAAGAACACTTTATTAAATCCACGAAAATATTGGTAGCCGAGCTAATCGTAAATTCTAATCCAAGTGAAATTTTGTTTTTAAAAAACAATGAATTTTTTTGGATGGATTTTGATGAGGCAGTCCAGATTCAAAAAAGAGAAAAAATTATATCTAATAAGATGTCATTTTAATTAGATAAAACTTTTTTCCTTTCTTTATTTTTTTATTCAAAGCCGATGTTTCGGAGGATTCTTCCCTCCTTCTTCAGGGCTGTGAATAGGTCAATGTACGAAGTACAAAATGTCACACCCCCTGTCTCCTTTCTCAGTGCAGGTAACAATATTTTCTTATTTTTCATCTTCAGCAGAATTTAGACTAAAAATTTTACTAAATTCTGCTGATGATGAAAAAATTAGAAAATATTGTTACTGCCACTGAGAAAGGAGACAGAGAAGTGGATTTTGTACTTCGTACATTGTTCACAGCCCTGAAGAAGGAGGAGAAGTTTCCGGGACGTCGGCTAGATAAAAAATAAAGAAGAGAAGAAGAAAGTTTTGACTAATTATAATGACATCTTTATTGGATATAATTTTCTCTTTTTTTTTGAATCTGGACTGTCTCATCAAAATCCATTCGATATCAACTTACCAGACCGTCTCCAAAAATTATTTCAATCGTAAGAATTTTCTTTATTTAGAGTAAATCTTTAATAGGTATATTAACTAAACTAGTTGGGTTTATCGTGTTATTGCTTAGCCTATTTGTCAGACTCAGACTTTATAGTTTACACCAGTGTTCTTCAACCTTTGTCATCCCGCGGAACCCTTTTTTGAGATAGTTTTTTATGGAACCCTTCGTTAGTAGCACGCCCAGATTTTATTTTAGAGGGGAGGGTGTCGTATTACGTATATCGTCAGCCCATTGCAAGAACTATTTAGGTCACTCCAAAAAATTCATTTTTAAGATACCTGGCTATTTCATAGCTAAAATACATTCGAATCGTTTTTCTAACTGTAACAAAAATAGTATGTAGTCATATTAAGCATTATATTATTTTCATCTTAGAATATGGAAGAAATGAGGGTCACGACTCCTCTGTAAAGAGGATTGCGACGTTGAAGAAGATTTAGATAAACACTTTAGGTAAAACATTTTCGCCCATTTCTCAAGAACTTGAAAAATCAAGTTACCTAGTTCTTGTAATGGAATGACGATATTACATGTTATAAACAAGGTACTGTTACATGCCTTTGTTTAAAAATAAAAAAGTTTATAATATAAGATATAAATTTACATTTATTCAAACAAAAAGATAAATATTCCATATAAAATATAAAGTATTTCTATTATACATCGAATTTTAGCATTGAGTCGCGGAATCCCTAAAGCGTTTGAGTGGAACCCTACGGTTCCGCGGAACATAGCTTGTAGAAAAAAAATTATCCCTAACTCCTCAAAAATTAGATAATTAAATAACTAACCCTTGAGATTGGTTAAAGTGTATTAAAAAGTTTTGTTTTTTAAATTTAGTTTTTCTCATTTTTTTGTCAAGGGACTGCGAATAACTTCCCCATGGTCCTTAAAGTGAATTAATTTTTTCTTCAGATAATAAAAATCACTACCAGTTTGATAAGAGATAATGAAAGAGAAGCCAAAATGTATTTGAGAATGAATAATGTTTGGGACAAATAAATTTCTTTATTTAATCATTTATTAAAAAATAACCATTGACATTTGCATGCAGAAAAGAAAAGGAGAGAGCAGGTTTTTTAAAATTCCAGAAGTTAATTGGAATCTTAAAATCCAGTGGATTTGGGCTTAAAATTTAATTTAATCAGAAATAGAGTTTTAATCTGTAGAAACCATAGGGATAAACGAATATATAAAGTCATATTATCAGATGTAAAAAAATGATTATTTATTAAATTATTCTTAAGCTTATATTACTTATATTTAAATATATTTAGAATAGAATCGCATAGAAATTTTGTCTAACAATAATTATAGCTTGTGCACTACTGGGCTAGACCAATTTTCAATCACGCCTGTAGATGGTCACATAAATAATCACCAATAAAACGGCAAATTAAAATATTCCTCATTTGAAATTATTAATTGGTTGTGATTAGTAGCAAATGAATTTTGTTAATATTTAATAGAATGGTTGAATACAATTATAGAATTTTTTAACTACTATTTTTTAAAAATACTAATATTTATTTTTTCTGATTTTAATAAAGTTTGACTACTGGGATTCAGACTGATAAAAATACTATTTTATGTAAGAAAAAATCTACTTCTAACTTTTCTATATATATTATATATATAGTATAATTATTTTCATATAACCTAAGTCCCTAAGTGGTATTATATTAAATGCATCAAAGTAGTAATTAGCTTCACATCAAAATTAGTATATCCCAAATGAAAAATATTTCTTAATTAGATTTACTGTAGCCTAAGTTCAATCAATCAGTATTAATTATTCAATAGAAATATAATAAATCCATGCTAATTCATTTAGAAATAGTATTTTTAAGGATTATATTGTAAATGGCAATAGGTAATAAGTTGGATGCCCATGATGCTAATGAAAAGATCAATAAATCCTCGATATGTTTATCTCTCTCTGTTTCTTTGGCCTTCATCCCTGTCCTCTTTCTGCTTTCCTTTTTTTGACTTCCATTATCGTTTAATTTAACGTCTATAGTTTTTTAAGTAAAAGCCAAAGGTGACATTTAATGTCTCTTAAAAGCAAGCACGAATATCTGTGTTATGCATGTGTTAAAAAAGTTCGCTGGCGATTTCATCCACCACTTTCACAAGTGATTTTCAGGTGCGTGAATGCGGAATTGCGTTGTCCTGAAGAAAATTTGAACCGAGTCCTTGCAACGTGTTCCAGGTAGCCTAATCCAACTTCCAACGGATAAGCCCCGTGTGCGAAGTCGGCTTGCCGCTTTCAAGGTTGAAAAGGAGGCGCTTCGGCAATGCTTCCTATTCTCTAATCACCTGATTTTAGCCACCAGGTGAGTCGATATTTGAAAGGGTCCTTCATCTATTCAAAATCGAGATCACTCGATAAATTAGAATTACATATCTGTTTATAATTTTAATGCTTTTACGCAAAATACACAAGGTTTTCGTCTATCAAGAATCGGTAATATTTGTCTTGAATTATTCATCTATGTTAATTGCCATTAATTGTTTTAGTTTGGATAAAAAAAATTTACTCTCTAGATCAAATGGAATTGGAATTTTTCAACTATGAGAATAATAAATGGAAGTAAAAAATCATCTTCGGCAAAAATGAATGATTTGATTTGGCAAAAATTTCTAAAAGTAACATCGACATTTTCAAAGAATGATAAATTTTTAAATTTTCTTTTAGAAAATATCACAATAAAGTAAGAGGATTATTGATCTCATAGCTGAAACAAATTGAAGCTTTTTAGCTATTTGAAAATGATTATATTTCTATCTCTATTTATAATTCTAGTAATTGAGCAGCATGTTTCATTTATATTTGTAAAATCAAGAATTTTAAAAATCGATTTTTTTGCATATTTCGTAAAAATTTTAGTGTATTTATATGTTGTTTTGGTTCGCTTTATGCATGGTTTCACATTATTTTGGATATGAAGGACCGAATTAAATATTAATGAGAATTTGATAAACCTACATTAATGAATTGAAGTTATTAGATCAATAGAAAGAAATATTTTCTCAAATCACCTCAAAAACTAAATCCAAGGGTCTTTTAAAAAAATGTATAATATAACAAATTTAAATTTAGGGAACGAGGGAAAGTTTATTTTTATTACAGACAAAAGGATCAGCCGGGGCTCGAACCCGGGATCTTTGCATGTGTACTGCAATGCTTTGTCATAGAGTTTTAACTCCTATATCCACTAAGCTACTGATCCCTGATCCCAAACTAATACCTTTTGTCTATATGAATTATGGAATTTCTTTTTAATCCTCTCCTCGTTCATTTTTCGCAGCCTAGGCCTTGATTCATTAATTAAACAATTAAATATTCCAGCGCCTCCCAATCGATCGCAGACCCCAAAGATCGAAAATAATTTTCTCTTCACCCGGGGCGCGACCACAACGAGGCCGTGTAAAGACAATTAATAACAAATTTAAATTTAGGGAACGAAGGAAAGTTTATTTTTATTACAGACAAAAGGATCAGCCGGGGCTCGAACCCGGGATCTTTGCATGTGTACTGCAATGCTTTGTCATAAGAGTTTTAACTCCTATATCCACTAAGCTACTGATCCCTGAACCCAAACTAATACCTTTTGTCTATATGAATTATGGAATTTCTTTTTAATCCTCTCCTCGTTCATTTTTCGCAGCCTAAGCCTTGATTCATTAATTAAACAATTAAATATTCCAGCGCCTCCCAATCGATCGCAGACCCCAAAGATCGAAAATAATTTTCTCTTCACCCGGGGCGCGACCACAACGAGGCCGTGTAAAGACAATTAATAACAAATTTAAATTTAGGGAACGAAGAAAAGTTTATTTTTATTACAGACAAAAGGATCAGCCGGGGCTCGAACCCGGGATCTTTGCATGTGTACTGCAATGCTTTGTCATAAGAGTTTTAACTCCTATATCCACTAAGCTACTGATCCCTGAACCCAAACTAATACCTTTTGTCTATATGAATTATGGAATTTCTTTTTAATCCTCTCGTTCATTTTTCGCAGCCTAAGCCTTGATTCATTAATTAAACAATTAAATATTCCAGCAGTATATAGTATAATATAACTTTTTTCATACACATTTCAAATTAAAAAAAAATAAATAAATGAAATAAAATAAAATTAATTGGCCGTATTTTTCATATTAAAGAGCAAATTTATCAAATATCAAAAAAAATGTCGCTTTTTATGTACAATGTTCCCAATCACGAATTTTTAAAATTTCTGCATTGTTATGAAAAACTTTTAGTTTCAGTAGAAACACAGCATTTTGATTGTTTATCACTCAGCGTTTCATTATAAAAGATAGGGCAGCAAGGTAATTGATAAATGACTATATTTTTAATTTCAATAATAATTTCATGATCCCAATTTTTTCAATTTCTTTGATCATTTAATCATTATAATATTAAATAAAAAACACAATCTTTATGTTTTGATAGATATCTAAAAATCTAGTTCAAATACCATAAGCGTGTAAGCGCATGGAAGAGTACTCGTCTTTCCCGGATTCTTTCTAAAAGCCTGGAGAAAGCATTTAATTATCAGATATCTATTTATGAATATTTCAGAATGATATAACATATTTTACAAATTTGTATGAATAATTTACCCGTTTTGTAAATTTAATTCATATAATTTCCTTAATCTACCTTTAAAGGGGAAAATTTCCAAATATTGAAATTAAAGCTAAAAACGCGTAAAATATGATGAATTGAAACCATGTTCTAGGAAAATTTCGACTATTCCAGTATCGAATTTAACAAGCTATCTTGTAAATGTTATTGCAACGCCGCAGTTGAGCGCTATGAAGTCACCGGGAATGTACCCCCCCCTCCCTCTTACTTTGAAACTTCTTGTAGACCCGTGGAGAGCTGATATGGCCCCATGCTATGGGACAGATAAAAGTACTACATTTTTCAATTTGTAAAATATTTGATTATACAACAAATAAATCAATAGTTTACGGGGCTAATTATATGTAGATAATGAACTTTCTTTTAGGAAATTAAAATATCGAAAATTTTCTTCATTAGAGTTTTTAAATATGTAGAATATCTAAGGCAGTTAGAGCAGTATTTATCTAACTTTCCACATAAATTTCACCATTACTGCCTAACCCTACCTACAAATTTATATTATGATCTTTATTAAAGAAGATTTAATTTACAACAGGAAAGTTCATATGAGTAAAATCAAATTTAGTTTTTCGGATTTTTTTGTATAAAATTTTTTTTTGATTATAGCTATCATTTTAATGATTATGATTTAAACAATAATTGATCTAAATTATTAATTTATTTATTGCATTATTTCTTTTAAAGTTAAAATCTACAAATGATACAAATTTTCTTAATAACTATTTATTTATTTTAAGAAACATTGTTATTGTTGGTCGTCAATACATTCAAAATATTCTATTTCTTTACTTTCATCAGTTTAGAAAAAAATGACTAGAATTCGCACTTTTATTGGTGTATGATAATGACGTAAAAGTTTAAACTCTTCAAAAATTGAAATGAAATCGTTTTGGGCGGATTTTGGCCTTTTGCTGCCAGAGTAACGAATTTTAGAGCAAGTACCAAGTTTTCTATCTTTGAGAGATTCTTGGATGGTAAAAATATTAACATCAAACACCCTAGCAAAACAACACATTATACTAAGTCCATCTTGGGCTTCCACTTGGGTTAAGCCATCTTCAGACCAATCAATTCTTTTTAAATCTGATTTAAATAAAAAAATGGAACATTTCAAATGTATTAATGATCAATATTAGCAAAATTGGCTGTTTATATTAAGGTGACCAGACGTCCCGCTTTTGGCGGGACAGTCCCGATTTTTAACAATTTATCCCCCGTAAACGACGTTTTAAGAAGGTCCCATTTTTTGGAAAGAATGGTAAAATATGAAATTTTTAATGAGGTATCATTATTAAAAATATAAATTGGATATATTGATAAGGAAAAGGTTAAATCTTGGGCATCAGCAGCAATCACAACAGAGAACAAATGGTTAGAAACATTTCATCATTATGAAAAAAAAACATATTCCCTACTGCATTAAAAATGTTCTTACCAGGAACGCTTTTTTTTCTACCGTAAAAAAAGTGTGGACATCTGATTTAACAATTGAGTGCTGAGATTTAAAAGCCATATTATAGGTAAAATATAATTTAACAAGTTCTTGCGATAATTTTCTTGGCCTTTTAAACTACGATAGCAATCTACTAAAAAAATTCACTCAAATGAGAAATATGCAAAAGAATAAAGTGTTTTCAAATTTTATAATACTATACTTACACTTAAATATATAAATATATATAATAATATATATATATATATTCAGTGGCGTAAGCGGTCTAGGATGCTGTGGATGCTGCGCATCCCTAAAATTTCAAACATTTAGAGTATTTGCATAAATTCAGGAGGATCTTTAAATTTTCAAATTATTATCCGTTATTTCAAATATTTCTATAAAAAACCTTTTTCTTTTGAAAAGTATATTGGTTCTCGAAATAAATAAAATTATTTCATAGTTTCAAGGGACAATTAAAATGAAAGATTTTTCCGAAAAGGGTGCGGATGGAAAGTTTATAGTCTCTGCCTGGTATATCTTCTTGTTCAAGCAAGTCAAAGACAACTTCAGACGAGTTTTAGTCGAATAAAAATTGTTCTCGCTGAGGAACTATTAAAATTGAAATAATATAAAAAGGAATAAATAAAGATGATTCAAGAATCTTTGGTCCATTTCTAACAACTCTCAATATATAAGATCGGAAATAACTAATAGTGCCAAGACAAGTCATACCTTGCTTATAGCAATAGAATTTGGAGAAATTAAGATTTTCTTAAAGAGCAAGACAAGATGATTCGTTGAGGAAGATGGTCGATTTCGGGACTGTGGAGTTTAAGTTAAAAGATTTAATTTCTGACTCCTACCCTCACTCACACAAAGAAGTATCCGTTTAGGACGAAGGTCCCAAAATATATTTTTTAAAAATCTAATGTTTTATTTGAAATATAAATAAAATGATGCCGTATTCGATCAAATTTGCAAAAAAAAAACAATTAAAATTTTAAAAAATGAAGGGTACTTTTTTGGACAGCATCCCCTGGTTGAAAAGTCTCCAACTGCTACTGATATATATATATTCATATGTTTATACCTATATTTATTTATTTTATTTGTAAATATTACATATGTTGAAATTTGAAAAATAAATTACAATATAATTTTTGCGTTCTATGATAATAAATTTTTGTTATTCTCTCTAGTCTAGATTATACCTTTTTTTAAACAAGACCCCCGTCAATGTTGTCCCACTTCACCAATGTTAAAATCTGGTCGCATCTTTAGTTTATAAATGTATATTAACTAAATGTATGAAAGTTGATATAATAGCTAACTTCTAATTTTATAGCGAAATGGGCAATAAATTTATAAATAATTTAGATAAATTGTCTATAAAATGATCATTAATATGATATCAGTGCATTATATATTAAAAAAAAAAAAAATCAGAAATAATTTGAAGTGTTGTTTTATTATACATATTTTCTTCAAATATCAAGAAGGGAGAATCTGGAATCGAGCCTGATTCCTATATATTCAAATTATAATTTATTAATACTACATAAATATGTTCAAGCATTGGCGTTTATTTTTCTATATTCACAAATTTCTAAAAATTTCATTCAAGATGGTCCATAGTTGATTTTTTTTTCTTTTTAAAACTTGATATTTTTAAACATTTTCTGAATGATTAGTTTCATTTCTATTTTATTTATTTCTTTGTTTGTTGTGTATGCTCAATGAATGATTATTAATTTTAATTTCTCCAAAACACTAGTGAAGTTCTGGATTCTTGGAATTATGCTGATTTCTTCAATGTTACTACAAAGTAATCCTTTCAATTTTTTTCGTCTACTTGTTTTTTTGGGAGAAATTTTTTAAGGATTTACATCTTTGACAGATATAATTCTATGTTTTATTTTCATTAAAGGTAAGTTTATTTTTAATATATAAATTTTTTATATATATAGAGTGAAAGAGTTAAGTTACGGCCATTCATCCGTTCCAAGTTTGTCTCATTTTATATTTTTAATTCAGAATCATAAATGTTTTTGTAATTCATATTGATTAGATTAATCATCAAACATATTAAACTGTAATTCAGTACAATCAGTAACCCAACTTTGTGTCATAAAATTTAATATTTGATCCTAATCTCAATTAAGTAAAAATATGTAACAACGCCTAATTTTGTGAAGGTATAAATTTTAAACCGTATGTTATATGTATCCACAAATTTAGGTTTATTTTTCCTTTTTACTCTAAAAATACCAGAAATATTTTTCATGAAAAATAAATTCGATTTCTAGAAAAAATTGCTTTAATAACTCTCTGTTTTTATTAAAATAGAATAACATACGCCCACTAAGTTTATATACACTTGTAGATATCACCAATTTCAATGTCAGAGTTTCTCAATTTTCAAACATTCTTAAAAATAAGCCGGCCAATTGTAACAGTATACCGGGTGTTACGTACTTTGTAACTTCCAAAATACTTTAGATATCAAATTCGTTCTTATTTGTAGTTGATAGGAGAGAATGAAGGATTTTGTGGAATTTATCCATAATTTTAATTTAAACCATCTCTAACAGCAACAGGTACAAAAATCATATGAAATTGCAATTTTAGGACTCTCTTGTGCCATTGTAATTAGAAATAAATTTAAAAAATTAAACCTTATTCTACTTAAAGAGATCTTTGGAGGAATACCTCACACCCCATGAAAAAAATGTTTTTTTTGACCCCCACATAAAATTCGACTCTCTCCAATATAATTATTTGATTAAAATTTTTATTTCGGGCAAAATGAATACAAATAACTACTAAATTTCTCTCGGCAATACAAAATTTGTTCAACTAAATTTCAAGTTTGTTTCTTATTGAGTTTATGAGCTATACACTGCTCCGAGGATAGCATTGAAGCAAAACTAATAGGGTCCTCTTTTACTTTTTTAACAAAACCCTAATTCCCCTCACAGAATTCTAATCAGGAGAAAATTCATACACTTTAGATGAAGACTCAATCCGAATAATACTTATACCGATTAAAGAACTTGATAAAAATAGCAAATTTGAACAAAATATTTGGAGTCTTTTCTGATATAATATCGAAAAAACATCCTAAATAAAGGGGAAATTAACTAAAATCGTGCTGGAATCTTGCTAGCCAATATTTCTAGCTTAATTAATATTTTCTTACTCTGCGACTTATCTTTGTTGTGATCTCAGCCTTTTCCGCGCACGTACACCGTACAAACAGGCCTTTTTGCTGAAGAAAAACTTTATCTGTCCAGGAGATCGCAAAAAATATGTAGTTCCGTTGAAAATTCGGTTTTGAATTTTTAGTCAAATGCAATTCTTTATCTTATGAAGGGGTGACGCTACTGGGTGCAAGAGGAAGGCTCCCCCCAAAATTTCTTCATTTTATCAAATAGCGTTTTAACCTTTTTTTAATTTTGTCTATTTCAGACAAAAGGTTAAAAAAGTAGAAATATTCTAAGGAATAAAGTGAGCATTAAGCCTTCTTGTCAAGATTTATTTCTACCTTATTCCTACTTTAGGTACATTTCTGTTTATTATTATAATTTGTATTGTTTCTTCTTCTTAAATTAATTTTAGTTCAACTTGGTCTCGAGTGTTCAAATTGATCAACTTAATCAGTTAGTACTTTGAGAAATTGGTCAATTCAACAAGTTTTTGGACAATTATGCAGTTTTCAAAAGAAACTTTATGAGGTTTTTTTTCTGTATTTATTCTCAATCTCAAACATAGAAATATTTTGTTCACTAAAAGATTGATTATGTTCTAAAGGTGAGTAAAAACTTCTTTTGGAAAAAAAAGAATTGGATTATTTCTAACATTCCAACATCAAGTGTGAGAGCTCCCTATTTGTGATCAAAGTATGTAGAATCCTCTAAGAGGGCAAAATCAATCGCTATATGGCGACATCTCTTAAGATATTAATTTTTTTATTGGGCTTTTCGAGGAAAATTTTTCAAGAAATAATGAAAAATACAATTAAAATTTTTTACAGAAGTAATCATCGACCAGCAATATTTAAATAGTACGGAGACATTAACTGTAAAAGTCCAGGAGATCAAACACAAGTTGTGCTGCAACAAGTCTAACGAATCCCATTATAAAAATAATTTAATTTAAAACAGGCCCGGTGCTTAAGTCCCGTCGATCTTTATCTTATTTTCTGCTTTTTGAAAATTTAAAAGTTCTAAAATTAGT
This sequence comes from Forficula auricularia, assembly GCA_024734495.1. Taxonomy (NCBI): domain Eukaryota; kingdom Metazoa; phylum Arthropoda; class Insecta; order Dermaptera; family Forficulidae; genus Forficula; species Forficula auricularia. The sequence goes on along the minus strand of JALMQS010000139.1, from coordinate 72,101 downwards.
GAGCTCAAAATCTACTCAGCTCATCATAATGAAAATTCGAAATTTGTGCACTAGAACAAGCTTTCTACGATCTTTTCTTCTTGTGTTATCGTGGAGATCGGAATCCAGAGAGAAAAAGATATGTTTGAAAATTATTTTATTCTACGTTTCAGGCATTTCTAAACACGACGACTGAGCAAAAATAAAATTTTGAGAGAATTAAATATCCACTCTGCGCTCATAAGCATGTGTCTTATTCAAAAAGAAAGTTCCGATATAAGCGGGAATTTTCATTTTTTTTTTTATCATTATTACTTATACCTTAATATGCCTATCATGGATAAAACATACTTTTAAAACTAAACTTTTGCACCTGTCTGACTGCGACCATAATAACTTGAGAACTAAAGCTCGCAAAGAGCTCTTTCTGGTGTTGAAATGCTTGTATTTGAATTGTAAGAAGTGATTAGATTTCTGGCTTTTTATATTAAGAGCTTCCATATTAAAACTTAAAACAGTAAAGAACAAATGAATAGTTATAGTTATTGGATAAAAATACTTGGTAGGTTTCACATTAAGATATAAAAAAATAAAACGAATTTATTTTTAGAGAATCTTTAATCTCGATATATATATTTCGGGTGACTAACCCATCTTCAGGAGATACAGGAAGTAACTGATCTATTAAGTCGAAATTGAATACAAGTCAATGGTATAGTTATAGTATACATATATTAGTTATAATTAAAAAATAAAATAAAATTATTAAAATTGAGTTGGCATGTTTTTAGAAAAAACAGTTAAATATTGTCCTCCACTCGAAGGTGCTTCGCTCCCTATAAATAATTAAAGTAAACAAAAAAATTCTAGTGTTATTCAGAAATTTTTTTTAAATTTCTTATTAAGATAATATTATAAAAAAGCTTAAATTAAATTCTTCCATTAATAGAAAAAAAATTAAAATGTAATTTCTCTAGGATATAATTATTATAGTATATCGCTTTGTAATTGTCTTGATATAATGTGAAAATCTGATCATTGCCTTTACCTTATTTTTGTCATGTTTAAATTTTCGTATTTTTTTTAAACGTTAAAAATATATTATAATCTACATATTAAAGAAAAACTAAATTTATTGTAAATTATATATATTTTACTATTTCAATAAATTCCAAAATATTTTAGACAGAACCTTTTTAACCCTTTTAGTTTTTCTCATCATCATTATCTTAAATATTTCTTTTGTTTGTAAATATTATCATAAAATATTAAAATGCTAATAATTAAATAGACTATTGAAAATATAATTACAAATCAACTAATAAATTCATAAAATTATAAATGGAAACTTTTTGTGATTCATCTGTTAAGATCTTTTTGTTAAATTAAATAATATTCAAACCGCTTCTTAAACTTGTGAGTTCGTTATTCAAATCGGCTACTAATATCAATATTTCATAGGTCTTCTGGAGGAAAACTTCACCTTGTTCCCGATATTGGGAAGATACCGCTCGCAGATGCCATGCTTATTGAAGATCCCAGTGACCTTGAGGAGATAATGCATATAGATGACGATGGTAATTAACAGTTAACTTACGATTTCTATTATTATTCGTAAATTCATTTATTTATATGTGACAAATCAGTGCGATTGGGTTACACTCAGGTAGCAAAAACAAGCACGTCAGCTTACGTAGAAATGTAGAAATTTATTGATATTTTAATGATAGATGCAAGGTGAGTCAAAATTGATTCTGAGGGGTAAAGGGGAATATTTCACAAGGGTTGAATTAATTAAAAAGGGTTAAAGGTTTGTTGTTTCACAGTTACGTATAACTCTCTAGTTTCATTGGTTGAGTTCGAGTCGAAGGTACCTGTGGAAGTGAGCCTTTGAAAAATTGAAGATTGTAGGAGGGGAAGAAGTGATAAGTGACTTCCATTCTCTATAGAAGTCTTAGGTATAGACGAATCGGAGAATGAAAGTTTCGATTTGTAACAAAAAAGGTTCTTGCATATTTGAAAATCGTTAGTTTCGCTTAAGGGGGTTCGGGGCTGTTTATCATTTTTATAAGAAAATCATCAAATTTTTAACATCAAATCATTGATGTATTAAATATTTATTCCCGAAATTTAAAGTTGATCGTCTGTCCCATTACCGAGAAATAAATTATTAAAAATTGTCCTTTTAGCATGGAAGTAAATGGACCAAGCTTTTAAAAGGGCTATAACTTATATACAAATTTATACAGATCAATAATTCTTTTATGAATCGAATGATACATTTTTCAATTGATTTGACAGTCTAGCTAATTAGTTATTAATAAATCTAAAAATAAAAAGTTATTTGCAGCCAACAGAATATAACAAAAGCACTAGTGTAGTATTCCAACTCTATTTCTTGAAATCGTTTTTGTGTTAAATAAATGTTTTTATAATGAGAAAAAATTTATCTCAATATTCTTTTTATTAATATTATCAAATCAACGATTTTTATTCGAAATTAATTCCATTATTAACAATTTTTTTTATTAAAAAATTTAGTAGGCAGAAGTTGTGACTGGAGAAATACAGAAATACAAAAGATTTTTTCAAAGATCAATCAGATAGATAAGCTGTTCCGAACTCCCTTAAATGAGGGTATTATTTGCCTCACTAGAACAAATGTCATGGTAGTGTCTATAAAAAAGGAAAAGGGCTGAGATGCTTCCTTGATGTGCTAAGGTGTCGAGGGAAGAAAATTGTTCTACCCCTTAAATCCATCCCTTGATGGGGAAAGCCATATCGAGACAGTAGTGGATTTGAACTATGTATAGTGTAAGAAAGATGAATGAGAATAAAATAGAAATAGTGTCTAGATATGAGTAGATCGCCAAGCTTACTAACAGATTTTACTATAGAGTCATTCCAAGAATAGTCAGAGTCCAGAGTGACATCCGATGGGTGAACGCGATTGGAATTAGGTGTACACCATCTTTGGAATTATTTGCAATTACTTTGGAATTAATTAGATAATCTATTGTCATCTATTGTCTTCTACTTGGAAATGAAAGTGGAAGTGCAAGTAGGTGTACACGATTTTAGGTCGCGGTTCACCCCTTGGGTGACACCTAACGTATTGATAGATTTTCGCAAAAACTCCAGAAAAATGTCCTTATTCAATAAAAGGCACTGGTGGCTTGATTATTTAACTTCTTCCAACTTGGAGAGATAAGTGAAGACCGTGAGAAACAGTTGTTAAATTCAATGGCGAAGATAAAAGAATTTTGTTCAATAAATTGAAATAAAATATTATTTATCTTGTTGTTGTTTTTACTTAACAAAAAAAGAGACAGTTTCAGAGGACATTCTCCACCATCATCAATCTAAAATACAGACAAAATCATCAAAAAATTGAAGATGATATTGAGTACAATGTATAAGAATTAATAAAATATTGTTGTATTAATTACAATGGCTGTTAAAATTCTTTTTAAATATAACATGTAATTTAATTTTTAAATATACAGTGGGAGGCCAAATTATTATACTCATTTGAAAAATTATATCATCTTTCATACGTTTTTAAGGGTTTAGCTTACTATTAAACTCATAATATCATTTCAATTATTATCTTTGTAGGTTTATTAGCTTAGGACAATACAAATTCGATAAAACAAATACAATTTCAATATTTGGTGAATCCTTCCTTTAGAGCAATCCCATTTTGTATGCGCTGCGGCAATGCGCTGGCAATGCATTTTTTTTGAAGTGCAGGTGTATTGTGCCATTCTTTAATAATATTTTCTATCAAGTTTCTTTTGTTAGTAATTATTTTATCTTTGCAAATTTCTTTTTTTAGGGCCGCCCATACATTTTCGATCGGGTTGAGTTCTGGCTGAAACTCCAGCCCAGTCAAAAAATACTAGATTTTTTGAAAAATTTGAATAAAATAAATTTGCTTGATAAAAATCATTTGAGTATATTAATTTGGCCACCCACTGTAACATATATACCTATTTTTTATAGTTCCAGTAGCCTATATATATTCTTAACAATTAAAGAAAAAAGGTACTCAATGTATTCAATCGTCCCTTTAACAGAATGGTCGCCAAATCTACGAGCCCCGCCCCATCTCAATTGGGCCACCAATATTTTTTCTTTTTAAATAAAATTATGCTAATTCACGGTAAATTTAATTTAAATACTTATTTTTATTATCATTTGGAACAACATTTTAAACAATTTAAAACATTTTATTGTAACATTTAACTTAAAATTATTTTTTAATTGTTAAAAACATATTTTTAATATAAAAAAGGGTTCTTTGCTTTTCACGATTTTTTTTTTAAGAATCTTTGAATATGTGAAATAATCAAGTAGGTTTTGCCTTTTTCCAACAAAAGAAAATTTGTTTTATTTATTATTAGTAAAAATGACTCGTGGAAAGGTTGTTGATGAAAAAATTCGCTCAATTATTATCAATTTATTTAAAAAGGAAAAATCAAACGCGGAAATTGGCGATCTAGTTAATTTATCAAAGTTTACTATCAGAAATATTATTCGAGTTTATAAAACAATGGGTACAATAGCTACAAAACCTCGGTATGCGTCGAAATCCAAAATATCAGATGCTGATAGACGGACATTGAAGAAGATTATTAGAAAAAACATGCGTTCGAACTATGGTGAATTATCTCTTCTTTGGAGCGATGCTGTGGGGCGAAGTGTTTCAAGATCCACGTGCCATAGAGAAGCCCTTAAGTTAGGTTTTAAAACTTACAAGGTAATTTTATTCCAACTTATTCCAAAAAATATTTTTCTAATTGATAGAGATTTTCTTTAGGAGACGGACTGGTATAAATATGCAATTGGATGTTGATGAAAGCAGTCCACGGTGGTTGTAAAAAATAAGACTATAGAGGTTTTATTATTTTACATTTATTTGTTAAACCGACGTTTCGGAGATTTATTCTCTCCTTCTTCAGGGTCTATATAATTGAGGGGAAGACGAACATTAATTAGTATTGGGATTTTCACAAATCATTCATAATATAAAAACAATATACACAAAACAAAAATAATAATCATAACTCTACTTACAACAAAAAGTCAATGAAAGTAGTTCAAAAAATAGTTACTTTCTGTCTCCTTTGACAATGCCAAAAAAACATTATAAAAATTCTTTTTCATCTCGAATAGAAAACAAAGTAAAAAGCAATTGATGATCCATATGTTAATGAGATATATATAAATGAATGAATGTATAACATGTCCCCACCAATCATTGGATGCGCAGAATATCGTTGCGCATATCGGTATAGTTGTTGGTTTTTTTTTTTAAATTTATATTACAATTATTTACAAATTTATAAATATGGTCATTATCAGTCCCAAAATTTTTACAAAATATATACAAAGTTCTTTTTTTTTTTTTTTTTTTTTTCCTTTTAAAAAACATAGTTCGGAACGTCATTAATATATTTACATATTATTAATATTTTTTTTTTTTTTTTTTTAATTAAATTCGTCACAGGAGTTTTAAATTATTAATCAAGCCATCCCAGCAAATACTCAGGTCCATCACGTCGGATCTGTAATTTACTGCGCGCGATGAGAGATTTTTAATTGTAATCATTTCCAGGATTTTTCGTTTAAAATAATTATTTTCCTGGAAAATGATATTAAATTCGTTGAAATTAAATTTATGATTTTTTTCTTGGGCGTGAAACGCGAGGGCTGTATTATTTTTATTCGTTTTTGAGATGGACAGTTCGTGTTCACGTAATCTCTCAACTGCCCTTCGCTTAGTTTGCCCTATATATATACCATTGCACGGCAGTACTCCATCCCCCATACACTCGATCATATAGACTGTGCCAGTTCGCGTTTTCGTATCTAATTTATCCTTATGGTTAAATAGAAATCCGATAGTATTAGTTGGTTTTAACGCGACGCTGACCAAGCCCACAGATAGTAATTTTTTTAATTGATCGCTAAGTTGGGGGTAGTATGGAATACTGACGTACATTTTGGGCTCGTTATTTATTTTTTTAACGTTATCGCATTTGTACAGAGTACGCCGGATGATGGACCTGATTAAGCTATTAGGATAATTATTGTCAAATGCAATTTGTTGAATGATGTTAATATTTTTGTTCCAAAATATTTTGTCGGATATTCGAGTCATTCTCAAAACCAAATTCTGAATGGCGCTAACTTTGTAGGTGAAAGGATGGGTGGAGTTGAAATTTAAGATTCGGGATGTCTGCGAGGGTTTTCTAAACCAGTCCAATTGTATACAACCATTGTTGTCTTTAATTAATGTACTGTCCAGAAAATTTATTTTGTTGTTAGATTCTATTTCATAAGTGAACTTTATATATTGATTATATGAGTTTAATGTTGTTATCGTTTCATTGATCCTTGATGGCTCAATGCAGGAAATAGAATCATCAACGTATCTAAAAAAGAATTTCAGATTTAAACTTTTTATTACTGTTTCTTCCAAATCCTCCAAAACCAAATTGGCGAAAAAACTCGACGTCGAACAACCCATGCTTTGGCCACTGTGTAGCATAAATATTTCTCCATTAAACATGAAAAAATTCGACTCTAAAATGATATTTATTCCCTTCATAAATGTATCAAAATCCAGACTTGTATGTGTCTGGATTAAGGGCCATTTCTTAGTCAGTACCTCAATCACCTTCTCATTTTTAACATTAGTATAAAGTGACTCCACATCAAACGATATCAATTTAAAACTAGGGGGAATCTTATCTATTTTTTTAATTTTTTCAACAAAATCAAAGGAATCCCTGATGTGGAAGTCACCCTTCCCGACAATGTTATTTAATATATTGGCGTAAAATTTACATATATTTTCGGAAGGCGACTGACAATTATTGACCACAGGTCGACATGGCATATCAACCTTATGAATTTTAATCAACCCATATAGTCTAGGTATAAGTGCTGAAGAGGTGTAGTATTTTTTATATTCTGTAGTGGTAATTAAATTTTTATTCAGAAGTAATTTAAAAAAGTCATTGGCCTTTTTCATTAAGCAATTTGTTCTATTTTTAGACATCCTAGTGAAAGTTTCTCTGTCATCAATGATTTTATATAATTTAATAAGATATTCATTTTTATCTATGAAAACAGAACAATTGCTTTTATCAGCTCTAACTAAGATAATATCATTATTGTCTTTAAGATAATTACTAATAATACTTTTATTCTGAGGATGGTTACCTTGATTTCCGTTAGCGGATTTAAGGTGTTTTTTCTATATTTGTAATTATTAAGTTGATTAGTAATTATATTTATGGCTCTCGTTCTTAGGGAAATTTGTATATTGGCTTCGTGGTGGTGGATAGTATTTTCTACTGCCGATATTAATTCGGAAACCTCTTTATCTCTTGGAAGGCCTGGAAAAGAAAATTTTGGCCCTAGCTTCGCAATCTCCATTATTTTTTGGGGAATGGGTTTACTAGTGAGATTAATGCACCATGAGTCAGGGTGGTTTGTATTTGTTTCGGGGATGTTTTGGGAGTCATTGACTGTGTTGTTATTATATAAAATGTTTTCTCTCTTTTTTTTCTAATTTTACTAATTTTTTTTTAGGCGAAAGAAAAAGCCACTCTTGACATTAAAACAAAAGAAAAACCGGCTTAAATGAGCTAAAGGTCACATTAATTGGACGAGTGATGAATGAAATAGTGTCCATTGGAGTGATGAGTCTCGTTTTGAAGTTTGTGTAGGGGACAATCGAAGCAAAGTTATTCGTCAGGAAAATGAAGCTTTCAATTCATAGTGTTTAAAAAAGAAAGTAAAATTTCTGCTTCAGTTATGGTATGGGGTTCAATGTCTGCTAGAGGTGTTGGAAAACTTCACTTCATTGATGGAATTGTAAAACACCAATAAATATTTAGAGATTTAAAAGAAATCGTTACTTCCAACAATGGTAGATGCATTGCAGTATAATAATAATTTTGTGTTCCAACAAGACGGGGCGGCCTGCCATACATCAAGAAAATCTTTAAAATAGCTTTTTGATCATAATGTTCCACTTTTGGAGTGGGTGGCAAACAGTCCCGACTTGTCACCAATAGAAACTCTTAGGCACACAATGAAAAAGCTATTACGAATACAACCAGCTAGAAACGTAGTAGGATTAAAACACAAACTTCAAAATATTTGGGATTATTCACTCAAGATGAGTGTCAAAACTTAATAAGTACGTTGCCCAAAAGAATTCAAGCCGTAATTAAAAATAAAGACGACGTCACACAGTGGTAAAGGTTTTGAATTTTGTATGTTTTCCTTGTTTTTAACAATTAAAAAATAATTTTAAATTAAATGTTACAATAAAATGTTTTAAATTGTTTAAAATGTTGTTCCAAATGATAATAAAAATAAATATTTAAATTAAATTTACCGTGAATTAGCATAATTTTATTTAAAAAGAATAAATATTGGTGGGCCAATTGAGATGGGACGGGGCTCGTATATTCATCTCTATCTATATGTGCATTCATAAATTGCAAAATGTAGAAATCAATTCCCGACAAAAGCAAAAATAGAAAAACTGGAGATAAGAAAAGTCATGAAAATGAATCAATACACCCCTATAGACACATTCCTTATTTAGTTATAATGAAAAACAAAAGACAATAGAGGTCTTTCTTCTTTTTTTTTTTTTAAATAAATTCTAATAATTTTTTTGATAATTCTTTATGTTTATCTAAAGAACCTCCGCCCAGGAAGCCACCGCGTATTCGTAAAAGTGGCTGGCCGTTTACGGAACCTCCATTTCATTCAACGGGCCATTCCCACGCTCCTTGTGAATATTCAGGTTTTTCTCTAGAAAACCGTGATTTCAAAGTGGTCCTAGATGTCAAAATTGCCCACCAGCAGCCACTGGTTGTGCATCTTGTTGCTCCTTCCCTGCAGGAAAAAGCTGCATGGATTAGTGACATAAGCCAGGTATGATATCAAAATTTTAAATATTCATTTTAATGTGTATTTTTATTTATTTATTTATTTTATATTATTAAACTAAAGCAAACATCTATTCTAATCCCTTTTACTAGAAGAATGTCTACCCAAAATTATTATAATTATAAATATGTTAAATTTTTATACCAATGAATTAAAAAGAAACGCAATGAGAAGGGACGGCACCTATAATTCAGGATAGACCCTAGCGTTCTTGAAAAGAAGAGATTGTTAGGGAAAGAGATGGATTCTATACGTACCTACCTATATCTGGGTTTTAAAGGCATGACTATTGTAAGATTCGGACCTGGCAGGCAGATAGTTCCAGCTTCCAATCTCTAGTCTAGAGGTCATGGAGTAAACGTATTGACAAATGAATCGGTTTAACTCTTGCCCAATTTGACCCGGAAGGATTTTTGGGAATCAGTGAATTGTGTGCTACGCGCTAGCTAGCTGTTGGGGGAATTATAATCATAATTTAGTCATTTGCATTCATAGCTCTCTTAGCTGAATTTTTTAGCCTAATTCCTAAGGGGTCGTCCATAAATTACGTCACACAGAAAGGGGGCATCTCTGATTTGTGACAAAATGTGACAGGGGGGCCCGGGAAATCTAAAAATGGTGATGTCACAAAAGTCAAATTAAAAAATTTTCAAAATTTTCAAAATTTTCAAATATATTTTTTAGATTTCAGGTTATTATTATTCCAACCTGAAAATGTTGAGTTAAAAAAATCTTGACAAATTCTATAATTATTACAGCTTTATCTGGTTTTTCCAACATTGCATTTCTTGATGTGGGTGCCTATAATTTCTAATGAATGCTTCTGATGAATTTATATTAAAGATGTCAAATTAGAGATGGGTATGGAGGTTTCAACTACAGTTTTCTCTGTGACACATGGATGTAATTTGTTCCTTATGTGCGTTTGTATTTCACAGACTGAAGATGGCTTGGGGTACAAGGTGAAAAGTTTCTTTTTGAATAAAAATGAATAATATACAATTTTTGTTTATTTATGCTTGAGGAATAACAACTTCCTTTGAGCTTCACAATATCCTCACATATTTCCTTTTGGAAGTCTCGTTTCTCTGGATTATAGCCATTTTAGTACTTCTATATAATTATTAAATTAAAAAAAGTTTAGGGAAAGCGGTGTTGGTTTATAGTGAAACATATTAAACACGGGAATTATTTAACGGATTATAGTGGTGTTTCACAAAGTCGAAATAAAATTAAAAAAATTAAAAAATCTTTTAAATTATTTTGGAGATTTTTTTATTTATCTCTATTCATATTTCGGGCTATGAACCCTTCATCAGGAGGTTTAACAAAAAACTGAATATAAATTTTACATTGTATTGATGTTATAATCTGATGGTTAATATTTTAGTACAGGATGAGTGGGGGGTGAGCCAATGGGCGTTGAAAGAATTTGTGTGGTTGAATATAGAGGTATGTGGGGGGGGGAGAAGCTGGGTATTGAACAAATTGTCTGACTAAAGTCCAGAAGGTTCAGGTAGGATGTCTATTTTCGAAATTTATTTATAAAGGATTCTAGAAATACCTATTAAAGGAATTTGTGTAAAGGTTTTAGACTATATAAATTTAGACAAAAGAAGAAGATATAGAAAGTTAATTCAAAGGTGACGAAAGAAGAAAAAGAACGAATATTTAGTAAAGAATGAATTTCGGTTAAATTAGGTTTATTAATAGATCAATTATTGTTGATTTAGTGGTTTCTAATTGGTTATTGAGAATGGGTTCATTGCGGGCGATTGCTTTCTTGATTTCACTGGATTCTAATAAATCTAATTTGCGTCCTTTTGGGGAGAAATGTAGAATAAGGGGGCTTTCTTTAGATGGGGAATGATTGCTATCAAATAGATGTTCAGCAAATGCTGAAACGTAATTTAGTGGTTGGGGATTAGGTTTATCACTGTTCAATTGTAGTTGCTTCAGTGATCTCTTGTGTTCAACAAGACGGTCGTTGATGGATCTACCAGTTTGTCCTATGTAAAAAGCTCCACAGTCACATTGTAATTTGTAGACGCCGCTTTTTTCTTTGGGATCAATTTTATCTATTTTATTGTTTACTAAATAGTAGGCTAAGTTATGTCTATTATAGAGGGCTGGGGTAATATCTAATTTTGAGAAAGTATTAGTTATGGGGTTGGTGAAATTATTGGAATAAAAAGGAAGTTTTTTGTAGATTTTAATGATTGTTGGACTAATGGCATATAGGCGGGTTGATATTTGTTTGGAAATGATTTTATTGTAGATATTATTTATGACCTGACGGGGATAATTGTTATTTTCAGCTATTTTATGAATAACTGTTAATTCATGTCTATAATCTTCGATGTTTAGTGGGATGTTAATTAGTCTATGGAACATAACGTAAAATGCGGAGCATTTGGTGTTGTGAGGATGATTAGAAGAATATGAGATAGCTGTGTGTCAGTGAAACTGGGTTTCCTGTAAATTTGATATTTTATATGATTGTTGTTAATAGTGATTTGAAGGTCGAGAAAGGAGATGGTTTTGTTGCCTAATTCACTTGTGAATTGAATTTTTGGATTTAAAGAGTTTAGGTATATTTCAAATGAGACAATTTGTCCGCCTCGGTGGTGTAATGGTCAGAACAACTGACTGGCAACCCGGAGGTCTCGGGTTCGATTCCCGGCTATACCCAGACATTTTTTCTGTAAGTATAGGGTCTGGTAATAAAAATTAAGTGGGAGATAAATTTAACCGAATTTATCGCGCGGAGGATTTACCACTGCTCGAAGCCCCTAAAACCTTGGTAAATTGGATATTGAATTGTATCTAAGTTTCTGAGATTGGCTCGTGATCCCGGCTTCTTTTCCTTCTGCTCTGTTCTTTTCACGATTGAGGGCCAGTCCATACAGGCCTTTAGGGGATCACCTTCTGGTGTATCTCCTTCTCTCATCAATATCATTAAAAAAACTTTTTGTGTCTCATTGTACCTGACCACACCACTAGAATATCATCTACACACCGTTTCCAGAACTTTATATGTTGGAAGTGGCTGTTACTGGGAATTAACTTTCTATATCTTCTTCTTTTGTATAAATTCTTATATAGTCTAAAACCTTTACACAAATTCCTTTAATAGATATTTCTAGAATCCTTTATAATTAAATTTCGAAAATACACATCCTACCTGAACCTTCTGGACTTTAGTCAGACAATTTGTTCAATACTCGGCTTCTCTTCCCCCCCCCCCCCCCTCCCACGTACTTCTAAATTCAACCACACAAATTCTTTCAACGCCCATTGGCTACACCCCACTCGCCCTGTACTAAAATATTAACCACCGGATTAACACATCAATACAATGTAAGATTTATATTCAGTTCTTTGTTAAACCTCCTGATGAAGGGTTCATAGCCCGAAATATGTATAGAGATAAAAAAAAATCTCCAAAATAATTTAAAAGATCTTTTAATTTTTTTTTAAATTTTATTTCGACTTTGTGAAACACCACTATAATCCGTTAAATAATTCCTGTGAATTATTAAATTATAGGGTATAAAAGTAATAGTGTGATGTTACAATACCCCCCTGGGGCTTAATGAAAATGTGACAGAATGAGCACAGGGGGAGGGGGGTCTAAAAATCTTGAAATTCGTGTGACGTAATTTATGGACGGCCCCTAACCACGCTGGGTTAGTAAGATTAGGAAGGTTTAGGATAGAAATTGTAGAAAATAGGACTGACACCGAGCGTGTTATTCTCGTTTCTAAGAGCGTATTCGACTTACCGAATCTTACTGCACTAGTGTGAACCAAGCATGGAAAGATAGGCACTTTAAAATGTTTAGTGAGATAGTTCCTTTACACCGTACTCCACACCAGCGCATTGTCAGTTCCGTAAGTTTAAGATAGCCTTAGACTTAAGGTTTATTATTTTTTTTTAATGTTACTTATTTTATTTTATTTTAAATCAGTAGACAGACAAAAGTGTCCTTATACTATTAAATTATTAGGAGTATTATTTATTTGCATGTATTTGACTTTAAAAGGAATTTGAATATTTTCTTTATACTCATTTATTGAGAATAAAACTGTCGAAGTAAATATGAATCTGTTTTATTTTCCTGACTGGTTTCATCTTTTTTCGAGTATAGCATTCACAGATTTTGGTAAAAAATGATGTTCCCATACAATTTTTATTTATTTTTTTCAATTTCCTCATTCTGTTCTATAATATATTTCCTAACTATTAATTTTCATTTAATTAACTATCATTTCTGTTTCCTTTTTTTCTTTTTCTTTTTTTAACTAAAATTGTTATTGTTGTTATTCAGTGTATGGACAACGTACATTTCAACGACCTTCTACATTATCAAATGTCAGATACTTCTTCCGTAACAATGCCTCAGTATATTAAAAATGATCCAAAATTATTCAAAGATGATGTTGATATTCGGTTCTCACGTACCTTAAACTCATGCAAGGTTAGTGTTAAACACTTAGAAACAAAATATTAATATGTCAAATTTAGACTAAGAGAAACTCAAAGGAAACTGGTGAACACTTACAGGGCATAAGTGGGTCCTGAAAATTCGCTCAAAATAACACCGTTCCCGCACTGGTTTTGAGAGTTTTTTTTATTTTATCTATTTATTTTTAGGGGGTAAAAAATTGAAGCCAGAAACCCTTAAAATGCATAATTTGGAACATATAATTCCAAACTCAACCAAATTATGTATACAATATTTGGTTGACTTTGGTCCAAAGGTCTAGATTTTCATTTTTGGCCTCTCCTCCAATTTTGGGCGGTTAGTTTTTGCATTTATAGTCTTCTGGGAGCCCACTGAGTATGTATACAAAATTTAGTTGAGTTTGGTCCAAAAGCCTAGATTTTTATTTTTTGACCCTACACCCCTAAATGATTATAAATGATCTTATTAAATATTAAATATAAGAGAGGGGCCAGGCGTATGGTAAAGTCACGTGGGTGGCCATATCAGTTTATTTTGATAGAAGAAACCGTTTCGGAAATAATTCAATCTGTATTTTTCATATAAAATCACGAATTATATTTTTCATAATATCTTGTTTTATAGTGGTCATAGTTCAAAATAGTTAAATTCGTATTTGTAGAGTACTAAATTACCTATAAAAAAGTCCCTTTGCATTTTTTTTAATAGGAGCAACAGTTTCGGAAATAATTGAGCTTTAATGAATTTTCTGCATTTTTTAATCAAATGTCCAAAAACTATAATAATAAAATCAATTTTCAGCATTTCTATACAAACATTTTAACAGAGGAAGAAACATATTTCTTCTTTTCGTTTGAGTTATTTTGGCTAAAATTGAAAAATTCGAGACTTAACCTCAACATATGCTATAAGGAGTCAGCAAGCCCCTGGTGTTAGGCGGCGTTACGGTGGGCAACCTCATCACCATCGTTCGCCGGGTGCGGGCATTCATTAGAAAAACCATTAATTTGCCTCGCGACACTCCAGAGGGTTTCTTCCACGCCAGGATAGGGGACGGGGGTTTGGGGTTCTTTCCTTTAGTTGGTATGTGCCACTCTGACACATGCTCGTATAAGCCGAATGTCATCTTCGAGCTTTGATGCAGCGGAGCTGCATCTGAGACGCATCATGTGATCAGGAGGATTAATTGGGCCACCGATGCCCTCCGAAAATTTGGCGGCGTTGAGGGAGCCGGGGAATACTGGGCCCGCCGGTTGTATGACAGTGTCGACGGTAAGGACCTGGGACTTTGTGCGAGGGCTACCCCGTCGTACTCCTCGGTGAACTACCCTGGTCCACTGAGCAACGGCACGTTTAAGGACCTCTGCCGCCTCCGATCGGGCTCTCTCCCTTCTGCTGTCCGCACTAGTCGCGGTAGGCGGGTGCCCCAAAATGGAGACGACGGCCCATATTATCCAGGGCTGGGGGCGGACACACGACGGGAGGATCAGAAGGCACGACGCCGTTGTCCGATGTCTGGCGGACGATTTAAAAAATAGATCTCCTAGGGTGGAGCTGGAGTATTTATACTCCAGTGCCGCCGGAGATCGTAAGCCAGACATCGTGATGGCAGGGCCGGAAGATCGGGTGACGGTCATTGATGTCCAGGTGGTCTCCGCGCTCGCCGGACTGGAGGTTGCCAACAAGAACAAAATTAATTATTATAGTTGCAACTCCAGTCTGGTCGGGAATATCGCGGAGAGGTTCGGAGTCGCCGCCGGTGCTGTCACCGTTTTGGCTGCGACAATATCGTGGAAGGGGGTGTGGTGTCCCCGGTCCTTCAGGGACCTGCGCGCCCTGGGTGTCCCCAAAACTACATTAAACAAAATGACACTCAGGGCGATGTTAGGCTCCCTTTTTAACTTTTCTAGTTTTATGAGGCGGACTTTCAGGACGGGGCCCGGCCTTAGTTGATTAAAATTGAAAGTTTAAATTTATGTGCATTGCTGGGCTGGTCATCTTCGACAAATGACTTTCTGCAGTGGCCAGCCCATCTTAAACGAATTTTAACGTTTTTTAACATTAATGTTAACTTTTATTTATATTTTTTTCAATTATTTTTTTTTGTTTTTTTTGTTTTTTTTTTGTAATATTGTATTATTCTTGCTTAATCGCAGTGCACAGTTGTGGGGCGCTTTTGGCGCTCCCAACTCTCTGGCCTCGGTTCTGGTATTCTACTGGCGCCCATATATACATTGACATTTTACCAATAGCCACAACATCTGGCATTATTTTTGGACGGCTGATGAGGTGTTACAACCTAATTTGTAAACAAATCTATTTTCTTTCTGTAAAGGGCTGCCCCCCTCTGCGTGGCGCAATAAATCAGTCATTGAAATCGGAACACCGGAAGTTGACATTTACATGAAAGATTTTTTTTTGATTTTCTCAAAAACGGCATTAACGATTTTTTTTTTAATTGGTATACTTATCAAGTGTCATGAGTTATTAGTCGTGTATAAATTTTAATTCGGTTGAAATAAAGGAAGGGGTGTAAATTGGGAGTGTCGCGATGATTTCAAATAAGTGAGAATGTGAAAGCTGTGTGGTGACCACACCAGTTGATTTAAAAGTGGGATTGCTAATATCATCTGTTCCTGTTAAACTGAGTGTGACCCATCTAATATAATCTTACATTTATTTCAAGGTGCCTCAAATTCGATATGCTACGCCTGAACGTCTTCTTGAACGTCTAACTGATTTGCGTTTTCTTTCGATTGACTTTTTGAATACTTTTTTGCTCACCTATCGAGTTTTCACTGATGGAGTCACAGTCCTCGAAGCACTTAAAAAAGTATTTTATAATGCAGATCCACCAGATGCTAATTACCCATCAACCTCGTAAGTAAACAATTGAAAAAGAAAAAGGATTTAGGTATATAATGAATATTTTTTTTTCTCCGAGCTAATACTCGATTTAGATTTTTTAGCTATTTAGTTATATTTCATTTTTTACTTTTGAATTTCACAGCCGAGATGATCAAATATCATCACTTCAACTAGAGGAAAGGAGACCAAGTTCAATTATGACCCCTCGGAGAACAAGCGGAGCAAGTTCAGTCTCTGGTGAGCGGATAGATTCTTCATGAGTATGATTCTGTATTAAGAAAGCCATTTTTCAATATTCTTGATTACTTTTTTTTTCCTATCTCTATCTGTCTTTTAAAAGCTTTATAATATCAAAATAAGAGTCGAAACTAAAATCAAATGCGGAATCTTTCCCGACTTGAGCTCATTAAAAAAGCTTAGTCGTGCATGTTTTGAGTGCTGATCTATGATGTGTATCTGTTGGGGTTTTTCATCGCGATGGGGCCCTGTGCATGATGTGGCCCGGATGTCATCAGGATACGGTTCGGAGATGAGTGATCGCGACCGGAGCCACAGCTACGACTCGCAGGGTTTCAAGACTCACTGGCGCTGCAGCCACCGAAAGTGTGAGTCCCTGCCTTGTCCCAGTCCTTCCTAGATCAATCGCCTGAGAACCAAAGTAGAAAATCATAGAAAAAAAAGGTTTTTTTCAATTCTTCAAAATTTCCTCTAGTTTTTAGCTTTCTTATTTTGAAGATAAAAAAAAAAAATATTTACCTTCTAGAGACGAAATCTAGTTTAGAAATAGAATTTATAATTCTTCCTATCCAAATTATATTTCCTGAAATTCTGTTAGAACATAAAAATAATTTTTTTGTCTCGGGGGCTCATTTGTTTCTTTTCGATTGTTTTTTATATTTTATTTTATTTTATTTATTTATTTTTTTAATTTTTTTTAATTTTATAAAAATATATATACTGCATTTTTCCAAACTGCCTAATAGTCAGAACAATTGTTGAATAAATTGATTCGATTTTTGACTCACTAATTAGATAATATTTTTTTGATAGATACTCAAAAGTCCCTATATTATTTAATTTTAAGTTATTCACAAATGATAGAAACACTATCATACATACATGTACTAAAAATAAAAAGAGCTCACGATTTAGAGATTTATTAGTTGATCCATTGAGAAAAACTTTTTAAATAACCAAATGGATTCAAAATTAACATCTGAAATAGACTTCTTGATTAACACTAAGAATGTTAGAACGAATACACTTCAAGAGCAGAAAAATTTTCATTTTATGAATCCCAAAAATTGAGTCTCCTTGAATCTAAGCCCTGACCCAAGTGCTCGCGAAACAGAAAGCACCATATTACTTGCTCCAACCAAAATTATAAGTGAATAAATTCAAATAAGATTCGAGTCTTTGGAACAATTTTTACATTTTCCATATTTGAAAAATATTTATTACTGTTTCTACTCCTCTGCTTAGCCGGTCCTGGAATTTTGTGAATTAGATTAATTTATTATATTTTTCATAAAAATACTTCTTCTCTTCAAACAAGAATATATTTCCTAAAAGTGGATTATTTTAAATTGGTAATGCTGAAGTTTTTGAATTTTAAATAACAAATACTGCTCCCAAATGGACCTCAGAATCAAATTTAGTCCATATTTCTTGAAAATCTTGTATCTATTGTAAAACCTTAGATCTCTTAGACCCTCACCCCAATGGATAGGGTGCAAATCCTGGTAGGCATTGCTCGGCAACATAAAATGAAGACAATTTTAACAATGGCTGAAAGTACACGTCAAGAAAACGATGACAGGAACGTGATGTATGATTATAACGCGTGCCGCACTAAACTTAAATCGAGGAAAACCTTTATTAACACCTCGACTGCCTTGCCAAAGACACCTTGAGAGACCCGTCTGGAGCTATGAAAGAATTATGCGCCAAGTACTTTTTCACTAAAACCTTAGGAAAACCTGACTCCAGGCAACGAACTGAATGGTCTTTGGCGGGCTCACAATAGACTACGAACGGGCGAGGGGCGTTCTAAATCAAATCTTCTTAAATGGAGATACTACATTGAAGACGACCTCTGCGATGTGGAGCTACACTAACAATGCACCATCTAATTGAATGCCCCAATTCGCTTGCCAATAATTAAAATTACTATGAACTCATTATTCTGAGCGATTGAGCGGTGGAACTATCCAGGTACTGGGGTCACGTGTGATTCTGTGGTTATTCCTGATTAAATAATATTAATGATGAAGATGACGATGGTTATCGGATTTATCATTGCATCTAATCTTCAAGATCTGTAAAACTCAATTACAATAATTAAAATAAGCTAGCTGAACACCTTTATCACTTGAGTTTGTTAGTATAAATTTGGATTGAAAAAATTACTTAAAATAAATCTATTGGATGTACAATGTACACATTAAGCTTACAACACTCCCATCCCAAGGCTGTCTACTTCTGATCTACTGTCATGATGAATTAATTGTACGAAAAGTGATATGAAAAAGAAGGCAGGTTAGAAATGTCCTTTTTTACTTTCCCTAATTATGATAGGGGTGCAAGAAGATGCAATATAAATCAAGATCTATTTTTGCATCTGAAAAGAAAAGAGTTGGCGCTAATGGAACTTACGAATATTCAAGGGCTAGATTAAAGTTGAAGTTAAATGGGCAACTTGGTCTTGAACAGCTGAAGGATTCCAAAAAGAATGAAGCAGAGAATGAAGAAAATACTATTCTATGTGCTAAAAGTATTATTGCCTCTCTCATTACAACATATGACATGGATGTATCAATAATGAACTTTGGTGTGGACAATACCCAGCTTCATAAACAAACATTAATTAAATTATTGAACATAATATTAAAATAAATTTAAAATTATAACCTACCGAATAATATTGTCAATTATGAAATTTCGAAAAAAAAAATATATTTTCTTAACTGATTTTTCAACTTAGCTTAATAAAATCCATATTACTTATGGTCTCCGCCCCCAAAAGTAAATGAATAATAAGTTGTTTAATAAGAAAATACAGGAATTCATAAGATGACAAAAAAGGATTTAAAAAAAATTATCTCCAAGAGGATAGTAAACGTACTTTTTATACCCAAATGAAAATTCATATCGCCAATTAAAAATAATCTAAAGTATACAAAAATATACAAAAATGAATCTTATATCAAATTATATACAGGGTGGTGACTTGGCCGAAGCAGCATAGCGATTACAATGTTAATTTTTGAATGTGCATTTATTTGCTCCCCTAATTATTTTAGAGATAAAGTTCTTATAGGTTTTGTGTAGAGAAAAAAATACTGAATCCGAACATATTTTTGTTTTCAAATTTTGAAATTTCAGAACCGTAATAATCAACATTATAAATAATTGTATTTTTACAAAAATGAATGAGGCCATGGAATTATTAAAACAAACAAGGCATTTTCATTTGTTGTTTCTAAGTGACGTTTGTTATATTTGAACTTTTTGAAATCAGTTCTTATTAGAATTTATTGATCACCATAATGAGAAACTCGTTAAATTTGAATGGGCTGGGTTTTGTATTCGTCATTGATAAATAAAAATAGTAGATTCAGGTAGATGAAGTTTAGAACGAGCTTTTAAATTTTCACAAGAATAATCAACGAAATTATAAGTAATATTTTTAAACGTAATTAAAACAATAAAATTAGTAAGGTAAACAGAATTTAATTTTTTAACATAATTAACAAATGCATAAAATTATAACAAAAATAACAATCATAGCAATAGCAAAACTTAAACAATCAACAACAATAAAAGTTGTTTTTTTTTGGCTTTTCGGCCCTTCTAGCCATAAGCCAATTTACGATACTATATATTTTTTAAATTTTGTCTCTACCCCGGGGTCAGATTTTAGCCGAATGCCTCGAGTCGGATTCGAACCCGGGTCCACTTGGTTAGCAGGATGATACGCTACTGCCTAGCCTATCTGACCCCTCCCCAATAAAAGTTTTGAATTTAAATTTTTTAAATAAATATCTACATTTTTAAAATCGTTTTTTTGGACTTTTAAATTATGAATTAGACAAAATCTGATGTAATTATCTTTTAGAATTTTAATTCTTCTTAGTTTTTTGTATTCTAATTATGCTCTAAAATAATCACTAAAGACATCACTATTTAACGTCACTTAGAAACAACAAATGAAAATGCCTTGTTTGTTTTAATAATTCCATGGACTCAGTGATTTTTGTAAAAATACAATTATTTATAATGTTGATTATTACAGTTCTGAAATTTCAGAATTTGAAAACAAAAATATGTTCGGATTCAGTATTTTTTTCTCTACAAAAAACCTATAAGAACTTTAACTCTAAAATAATTAGGGGAGCAAATAAATGCACATTCAAAAATTAACATTGTGATCGCTATGCTGCGTCGGCCAAGTCACCACCCTGTATATATAGTAATCATTGGAAAATCTATAAATGAACTCTTTGAATGAATGGAAACATTGCGAATTTTTGTCACCCAATATCTTTAATTACACGTAAACGCTTTGTTTGAAAATGTTGTCCTTTTTGTGCTCTCTTCTAAATGCTTCTTAATGTTGTCAAATCACTTAATGGTATTATTTAGAGTAAGATTTTTTGTTTTTTGATTTAATTTTTTTTTTTTTTTTTTTTTTTTTAGTTAAAATCGTTTGAAACTCATAAAGAGATTGGATGGATGAACTGATTGAAATGTTTCCCTATCCTATTTATTTTCTTTTGCTTATCTGTATATTGTGACATATCATATCATGACAACTAATGATGTACAGTTTATTAGTAATAATACATTGTTTTGTTTAATTATGTCTAAGTAGTCATGGCCATATAGCCATCCTACTAACTTGTGTTTCTCTAGGCTGCCTAAGGCGACGGTGACAGCGACGTCACTCCGTATACCTATATAATAAAATGATAAGAATGTTAAGTATGAAGTGATTTTTAAATTTATTTAAGTTTTGACAAATTAAATTGTTTATTAAACTTGTTTATAGAAAACGACGACATTTTGCCGTATTTATATTTAAAATGGCAAAATATGATTTTCTTTAAAAAAATTAATATCAAATTATTATTGTTTGACTCTCGGTTTTGACTAAATGAGTACCTATATTAATGAAGTACAGTCAAGGCTATTTATACTTAGAAAATAGGTTTCTCCAAAATATCACCAATATATCGGATGGTTAACTTATAGAAATATATATAGGTATATATTAATATATTACCTACCCATCGTGAATTTCCTGAATGTAGAGGCCCCATTCAGTATTTATGCTATGTCGAAAGCCTTGAGAAACCACCACATTTTAAAGATGCACAAAGATTATTAATTGAACCGATAGAATCACAAATAAGGAAATTCTTAATAAAATTAGAGAAAAGAGAACTCTGAGGAAGAGTAGATGTGGATGATTGCTGAGAGATATCCTGAAGAGCGAAATCGGAAAGAAAAGTATGAGAAATAGGCTTAGATTAGAATATTTTCCTCAGATTATTAAAGATATGTAATGTGAAACTTTTAGAGAAGTTTAAAAGTATGGGATAGAGTCAAATAAAGGTGTTTACATTTCAGATTTTAACAAAAACGTAACTAGAGACCAATTTTTACGTTTTTGTATAATTTGTTTCTTAAAAGCTAGACACAAAATATACAAATATCTTTAAAATTTCATAATTTTGAGATTCTTAGAATACATTTCTTATTACATAAAATTGTATTTTAAAGCAATAAATAGAGACAGAGGCAGTGGCTTAGCTATAACGTGGCAAATTCATCGGATGGGCCCTTTCTCATTATAAAGAAGCTAAACCAACGTTGTAGTTTCTGTAAAGTACGTACAAACGCTATTATGATTAACCGAATGTTTTCTACATTTGATTCAATCGCGAATCTAATGTTAGGGAATTTTTGTCAAATATTGAGTGAAAATAATATTTGAACTTATATATTTCTAACTTGAAATAATGATATTAAATAAATTTTATAATTTTTCTCATTAATATATCAAAGAATGGTTGATACGTCAACGAGAATTATTTTGACCGCGCTGATGACGTATCAACTATTCTTTGATATATATATAAATTTACTACAATTCTCATCTGTCTGATTCTTTGGGGAATCGAAACAGATGAATTAATATAAAAAGTTTTAACTTTCGCTTTCATTTAAATGTTAACATATAAACATTCTAAATAAAATTTATTATTGAAAAACTGAACAAAATTCATCTGTTTCGATTCCCCAAAGAATCAGACAGATGAGAATTGTAGTAAATTTATAACAACCATACTATTAGGAAAATAGAAGAAAAACGCGATTGAACTAGAGTTGAATATATATAAGATTTGATTATAGGATCTAGTCAGGGGATCCATAGTCTAAATGGAGAAGGCATTTGCGGGCTTAACGCAGAAGATGTCGGATCATACCCGGCTGGGTCCTGTATCTTTTTTTCAACTCTTGGTTCACTATCAAAACGAGTCTGGTCCCAAGTGCACCAAAATAGGGCAGTGACCGGATAAAAAGTTTTAACTTTCGCTTTCATTTAAATGTTAACATATATATAAATGTTAACATATATATATATATATATATATATATATATATATATATATATATATATTGATATATTAAATGAGAAAAATTATAAAATTTAGCTATTATGATTACCTATTGTTGCTTTTCGTTGATTTTCTAGCAACATTTAATTTAAAGAGCGTATTGGATTGAAATAACAATTTTATTTTTAGTCAAAATTTTAATTATTAATATTCCTTTTTTGTCCATTGTTCATCAAAAATGTTAATGACAACTTCAAAGTTCAAATTTCTGGACCATGGAATGTTCGATGGATAGAATAGCGAAGTTGCGTAACATTTTTTGTCCCATAGAATTTCTTAAATAAGTTTTTATCAATTTTAATTTTGATAAAAATAATTTTTAAGAAAAAAATAAAAACCGACTTCAAAAAATTAAAAACCGACTTCAAAAATTAAATGCGACAAATAAAATACACTAAAAGGTATAAAATAATTATTATCTTATTTAGTTACAACTAAACGACGAAATTTTAACATGAAATTACTTTTTGAAGTCGGTACCATACAAACTATACCTATAAGCGAGCACCCTCCAAACGTACTAAGTAAGATCCGTCGAGTGCGATTCATAAAAGGTATATGTTTGGCACCAACTTCAAAAAGTAATTTCATGTTAATATTTCGTCGTTTAGTTGTAACTAAATAAGATAATAATTATATTATACCTTTTAGTGTATTTTATTTGTCGCATTTAATTTTTTGAAGTCGGTTTTTATTTTTTTCTTAAAATTATTTTTATTGTTCTCTTTTTAGTGATGTTATTAATAGTGATCATATCATCAGAACTTGGCCAAATTAATATGACACCATCCCTAAGACACCCCCTATCGGATAAAAAAAGAAACATCGAAATCGGTTCATAAACAAAGAAGTTAGGTCTAAAAAAACCTAATAAAAAAGGTCTAATGCCTATGAAAAAAAATGGAACCAATCGGAAGGTAGGCTGAACCCAATGCAAAAAAAATTTCAAAATCGGTTCACAATTGGCGGAGATATGAGGTAACATAGGCACAAAAAAAAAAAAAAAATTCAATCGAATAGAGAACCTCCTCCTTTTTTGAAGTCGGTTAAAAATGATAGCTCGGCTCTAGCTAGCCATAGTCACAGGAATGGTTACAAATAACAGAAATGCAGTGCACATTTCAGGAAAGCTTGAAGACATAAAATGATTCTTTATAATTAATAAATCAGTAAGTTCTCTTATAGAAGATGACTTTTATATTTCGTATCTAAAAGTGGATCGAAAACTGAGAATTTCCTTAACAAACGAGATGAATTTTGTAATAATAAATGTTAGGATCCTCTTGCGCTCGCGACCCTCTCGGGCCGGTGGCCCCCTGAGTTTGGAGTCCCGTAGCATTTTGCCCGATATGCCACCCTATTGTTACGCCACTGGACAGAGAAATAGCTGTTTAACGATGGGATTAACAGGGAGAATACTTGCTTGTGTATCGGCGACCGTTGAGGAGTGATGATTTCTTCTCTAAATAAATACATATACTAGTATAAATTAATCATGTAGATTATAATATAACGTTATTGAATTATATTATAGTAAGAAATACTATAAATATAATTCTTTTAAGAAATAGTGAAACGTTTTATCTAAAAGTTAGTTTTGCCGAGAGAAGTAGAATTAAGATTTGTTTTAAAAATCACGCCATGTCAGAAGGTTTGTTTTAACTCCCTTGAAACCCAAGTGTGGAAAAGCAATCCAGGCCAATAGCTGCCATTCGAGTTAAAACGAGTCTGACATACTCTACTCAAAATCATCTGGTCAGTGTTGAGCACTCATTTTAATCAGTAGACATCCTACAATCACCTATGTATGGAATAAATCAAATTTAAGGTAAAAAGTCATAATGAAAGTGGGTGAAAAAAAAAAGAAGAAAGAATTTTCACTTATAAAGACTTGAATGAGAACGCTATAGAAGGTATTTATCTAAAAGCAGATGATTAAAAATTAACTATTGTATTCGTTCAGGAAAAAAGTGGTCATTTTTCTACGATTTTTAAAATATATTATAATGACTAAATTAATATTTTTTTTTTTTTTTTGATAAAAAAAAATTAATCATAATCAATTAATCACTACAATTTGAGCCGCGAAAGTTAAATAATGTGATCAATAATTTCTTATGTTAAATTCTACATATTTAAAAAAAAATTATTTTATTATGTTTTGAAAAGGAAAAATAATAAAATAATTTTTCTAAATATGTAGAATTAACACAAGAAAATTATTGATCACATTATTTCACTTGCTTTAAGAAAAAATTAAAACTAATGTTTAAAAGTTAATTTGTCTAAATTAATCACTGCTTTAAAGCTACAAATAAATAAATAAATTATTTTAATCAAATGTCTGTGAATTTGTTTTTCGGTAACTTTCTATGCTCACATTATATGTATATTTTTATTCTATGAGCAATTTGTAGTTTGCTTTCTATTTAGAAGATAATATTTTATTTTTTTATTTTCTATTTTTATTTTTTTTTTTTATTTTGGAAATCTTCCCCAATTAATTCGAATAATATAATATCGAGTCATAATAATTATAATAACACAAGACACTTGGAAATCTACGTAGTTGGGGGGGATTTGGCGAGATACATTGTAACACGTTATCCACTTCCTGTTTTTGCCCACCCCTCTGAATTTCATTCTTATATCTTCCATTCCTCCAAATTCTCCCCCCCCCATCTAAGATTATTAGTCCTTAATTAGATTGGAATGTTTTAGTCGAACTTTTTTATTTTTTTATCTTAATCAGTATGTTACGGACTACGAGTATACATCTTAAGGGAGATATAAAATAGATCATAAAATTACTATATTTCAAAATAATATTTTTTAAAAATATTCCTTTATCTTCGCTAGAAACGCAACGACTATACTTTTTAAGAGTATGACATTGCCAGTGTAGGGTATTCAATCTAGAAATTTTTCAGATTTTATGGAGAATATTAATTAAATATGGTAAGTCAGGAGTCGGCAACCTGTCGGGCCGCAATGTTTTTTGATGCGACCCGTCGAGTAATCACGTAATAATATATGTATTAGGGTGGTCCTTATTTTGTGTATTTTCGAATTTTTATCCTGACAAGGGCTCATATGGTTCGAAATAAATAAAAAAAAAATATTCTCCAAGTTTCAATTCTCTATCTCAATTATAACCTGTGCCCCTAGGGATGTAAGTTTCTCATCTACATAAATAGCATGGGGGTTTTGGCATTAAAATATCAATGTTTTATTCCAGTCAAAGCAATGGTTCAAAAAATTTGAAACTCTGAAGACTTTATCCTTATAATAATATCTATCTATAAAAATTATTACAGATTTTTAGCTATTATAATTTTGGAGTTACAGTTAAAATACTACTATTTCTTAGTGTTACTACGTTATAGTCTCCAAAATTATAATAGCTAAAAATCTGTAAAAATTCTGAGGGATAGCTACTATTATAAGGATAAAGTCTACAAAGTTTCAAATTTTTTGAACCATTACTTTGGCCAGAATAAAAAATCTATCTTTCAATGGCAAAAACACCATGTTATTTAGATGAGAAACTTACTTCGCTGGGGGCACAGGTTATAATTGAGATAGAGACTTGAAACTTGTGGGATTTTTTTTTTTTTTTTACTTATTTCGAACCATATGAGCCATTATCATCGAAAAAATTCGAAGGCGGGCTTTGCAGCTGGTGTATATATATTATACAATGATTGAAATGCGAAATATATTAAAAATCATATGAAAATTACGTTTTAAATTTTATTTTAACTCAAATTTCGAGCATTATTACTCCTAATTAAGTGGATATTGATTGAGGCAGTCCAAAAAAAGAAGAAGTATTACCTATTTTATTCATAAACCGATGTCTGAGGCTATTCCCTCCTTCTTCAGGTTTTGAAAAGTCAGTGAAGGATCAATGCAGCATTCTCTCTGTCCTCTTCAGTGGCAGTAACAATAACATCTTATATTTCATTCTCAGCAGAATTATAATGTAATTCTGCTGAGAATGAAATACAATATATTATTGTTACTGCCACTGAAAGAGGAGACAGAGGGGAATGCCGCATTGGATTTCTTCACTGACTTTTCAAAACCCTGAAGAAGGAGGGAATAGCCTCCGAAACGTCGGTTTTATGAATAAAAAGATAGTGTAAATTATCTTCTTCTTTTTTTTGGACTGCCTCATCAATATCCACTTAATTCACTTATCAGTCCGTCTCCAAAAATTACTCTAATTACTCCTAATATTATTGAATAGGAATTTTTTTGCTCATTTTCTTTAAAAATGTCTGAAACGTGAAGACAAGTCATTATTAACCATGATTTTTTTTTCTAATTGTGTGTCTTTCTGTCTGCTTGTGTGTCTGTCAATATTCTGATATCGATAATTCAAGAACGAATAGCTTTAGAAAGTTCGTTTTAGTGCCAAAATGTTTGTATTACCAATAAGGAGAACTGATTAGATTTTGGGCTCTTTAGGTTTAGA
This sequence comes from Forficula auricularia, assembly GCA_024734495.1. Classification (NCBI taxonomy): domain Eukaryota; kingdom Metazoa; phylum Arthropoda; class Insecta; order Dermaptera; family Forficulidae; genus Forficula; species Forficula auricularia. The sequence goes on along the minus strand of JALMQS010000139.1, from coordinate 44,641 downwards.
ACTTACGGAACAAACATGCAGAAAATATCATTTTTCCTTAAGATAATTAAAATAAAAAATAAATTTCTTATTATTAAATATTTAAGTCTATTACTAGGGCGGCTCTAACTGACGAGCGATTCGAGTCTTGGAAAAAGTTTTAACTTTTTTCCTCCATTTTGTGTTATATCTTGTGTCGGCTAAATAAAGACACAATACGAAGCCTATTATATACTGGTATATGCGACCAACCTGAAAATTTTACTGTATTATTTGGTCCTTATCTAAAAATAGGATGCCGACCCCTGCTGTGAGTACTGTGCGACAGTTTTCTTTTTCTCAAATTTTAATCTAGTCCTACTAGAAACTAGCGTGATGATGATATTTTGGTATAATATCATCGCATATGATATTCTCTTTTAGAATTGATAAGATAAATTCAAGATCTGCGAGCATTACAGTCATACTACTTTCTCAACATGAAGAGCCATGAAAAAAATTAGTCTTGTTTATAATAATGTAAAATATTTTGCTCTCTATTTGACATAAGCGCGAACGTTGTTTAATATACAAATCAAACTAAAATATTAATAAAAATAAGAATTAAACGAAATTAAAAAATAATAATAATAATAATAATAATAATAATAATAATAATAATATCTATATTTAAATTATAAATTTATTATATGAAAAAAATATATTTTAAAAGTTTATAGAAATATAGTATTATACCTAAAAAAAGGATATCAGATTTTCAGTTTACACAAATGGAAATGTTTCAATCTATTTTATGGGGTAAGTGTAAAGGTGAATTAATCTAAGTATTTTAATTTTAGATTATCTAATTTTATAATCTTAATTGTTTACATCTCTCGTAAACATGTAAACTATCTCCATTTGATGTAACTCGTGATGTTTTAAATATCATTTCTAGCAATTATGTTATTGTTTCATTTTATTTTTTAATGTTTTTTAAATAGATTTTTTTCTTTATTACAACACTAATTTGAATATTTTAATAAAATTAATGACGACAGTTACAGTTGATGATGAGCAAAAGGAATTGGAATTAATTCAAGAATCAGCTCCAATTTTGAAAAAGCAGCAAGCCTCCGCTCCCACGACCCCCCGAAAAGTCAGCATCCGAGTGGAATCCGAAGATGATGACGGAAAGCACTTGACAATCCCCACGACAATCGCCGTATCCAGCAGTAGTGAAACTATAACTGGTAGGCCCTTTAATTTTAAATACTTTCGAGTTCGATAATATTGAAAATTATCCAATAGAACTAAGCTACATTACTAATTTTAAGGTAAGATCTTCAAAAAACGTTTTGATATAGGTACCTAAAATTGTATTTTGCTGAGAGTAGCAGTATTTTTAATTCATGAAGTGTAAATTAAAGAGTTTGTTCTCTTAAAAATAATATATTTATTAAAAAGTTTTTATTTTGCCGAGAGTAGCATAGTTGTTGAATCATAAAGAGAAACCAAGAGGTCGTCCTTTGCTTGCAAATAAACATACAAGCCAGGGGCGGGCGGTGACTTTTCAACCAGGGGATGCTGTCCAAAAAGTAGACCTCCGATTTTTTAAATTTTATTTTATTCTTCGCTCCTTTTTGCAAAATTTATCGATAACTGTATCGTAGATTTTTCGTTATTTTTTTCAAATTGAACATTCGAATTTTTTATCACTTGATATTTAAACAAAGCGGATAATCTCTACTCACTTCAGCTTCTTCTGGTGATGTTTCAATTCTTTTCATAGTTGAAAACTGACTGACGCGCTCTTAGAAGGCATAATGCAAATTAAATGTATTAAATAACGGATAAAAATAAATATTTGCTCATTATGCTTCAAAGTGTCTAAAACGCGGAGAAAAATATTTTACAACTATGATTTTTTTCTCTGTGTGTCTGAATTCTGATTCTCACGATAACCTGAGAACAGAAAGTCAAAAAGTTCGTTTGTATAAATATAAATTTACTTGCATCAATCAGAGGACAACCTCTTTGTTTCTCTTTATAATATATTTATTATAAACATAAGAAACAACCTTTAATAAATTAATTTATTATATCGATGGGGTGGGCTAGACTTAAATAATTAATACTTTAGAGTTCGTTAATATTGAAAATTACCTGGTTATTAATATTAAAGTATTATTTTCAAAAATCTTTCACATACTAATTAAAATGATATTTTGCCGAAAGTAGAAGAATTATTAATTCATAAAAAATAAATTAAAAAATAATTATTTTTAAAAACGTAAAATTAAACTAATATATTTATTTTAAGAATAAAACTCAATCTTTGATATATTCATTTCTGATGAAATCATCTCAATAGGATGGACTATGTAGACTTATGTATTATCATTATTAACCCAAATAATTGACTCGTATATAAATTAAAAAATTGAAGGAGACAATAAAAGAGTGTGTCTTCTGCTGGAATTATAAATTTTTAATTTATTTATAACGATAAATAATTTAAATTTTGTCTCCTTCAATTTATAAAAATTCTGCTACTCTCGGCAAAAAGAAACTTTCAATTTAAATTAAAAATATTAATTACTTATAAAATACTGTATCTAACTATGATACCATCTATTCATTTCTTTAGTTATTTTATTTTTTTATTTTTGTAGAAAATCCACCAGTGAGTGCTCCGTCTTCGCCGAGTAATTTGAGCACAGCTACTCTTGTTGGTTCAAACAATTCCGATCCAAGTCCTCAGGAGGGTGATCCACCCCCAAGTCAAGTTCAGCGGGAACGATCGAGTTTAAAACCGTCAACGGCCAAGGCGTCCCCAAAAACCGCTGTATCTGAAAAAGGCAAATTAAAACCTGATCAAAAGGGTAAGGGAAAGAGACGACAGTCGTTGAAAGAAGAAGTTATTAAAACCCTTACTACAAGTCCTATAGCTTCAACTTCAACAAGTACCACCTGGGCTGCTACTAGTAGCTTAATGCAACCAAAACCTTTAACGCCGCCATTAGCTACGCAACAGGCACACCGGCATTCTAGTAAGTCTACTTTACGTAGAATTTCCCCTCTAAAATTAATTAATTATGAAAATAGAATTTAAACTAACTAATGAAATCTTGAATTTAAAAGATGTTGGGTCATTCGTGTTTCCTATTGGTCTCTTAGTCACAGATAAACTTTCCTTTTATTTCTTGTGTTCTTTCATTCATCATATTTTTCTTTACTTTATTTTGTAAATAGTACCTGGAACACCGAGCGATGCTCGCTAATTTTTTGATTCGGTTAAAATCAATTTATTAATATTATTTTTAATTTTTAATTCAGGTTAAAAAGGTCGATTTTTAATCGCATACAAAATAAAAATAAATTTGAATTAAAACTTAATTTATATTTTTACCAACGTTTTTATCAGCTATGGTCATCTTGAGGGCCACAAAATTTTGAATGTAATTGCAATTTAAAATAATATTAATATACACGGAGGTTCTTTCGTTGACCCTTTTAAATCCAGAAGAAGGAGGTACGATCCTTCGAATTGTTGGATTTTTAAGAGAATGAAATTGAAATTGATTGATTCTAATCAATTATTTTATAGAAATACCTTTAATTAATTAAATTGGCAAATTCTAATATATAATAAAATTTGTAATGATCTATTAGTGGAATTTAAATTAAAAAAAACAATTTATTTTATTTAAAGAAAATTTAAAAAAATATAAGTTTAAATTTTTATTCAAACAACTACCTGTGTATAATTATTTCAATTAACAAAAAACCCATAAAAACAACTTAGCCGAAGATGAGACCGTGGCAGATCGAATTGTCTCTATTTACTTTTTAGAATAATGTAAAATTGCTGCAAAAATAAACTACCTAAAATTAGCACTTGGAGTCGAAATAGGGGGTAAAATATTGAAATTCTAAGCTTTATGTTTTATCTGAACCAAATTTAGTATAATCTTTAAAATAGTGGGAATTCATTTATGCAAAAATAAACTCCCCAAAATGATTGCGTGGGGACCAAAGAAATGTACGATTGCTGAAAATTCCACTTCTAAACCGTAAAAATATCTAAAATATATTGATATTTGATGAGGCAATATCTATTAAGAAGGGTAAGATATTTATTTGCTTAGTGCGTAATACAATTCTCCATACAAATCTCTAAATAGTTATTTTAGGATTTTTTCAAATTCGCCCCCTAACTACACAAAATGAGTTGGGGGGGGGGGCGAAAAATTGAATTTTTGATGCCAAATTAATTAAGAATATTTGTTGATGTTTGTACGACTTTCCATGATCAATTTTCATAATTCACAAAAACATTTTATATACATTTTAAACCCAGAGTATTTTTGGGATGTAATCAATTTTGGTCACTTAATAATCCCATCCAGTTACGCCGGCCGGCAGAGCCACTCGCATTGGCGTAGTTAGGGGGGCAAGGGGGCAGTGCCCCCCTACAAAATTCATTACCCCTCCCCCTTAGAAAATTCGAAAATCCATTATTACATTAAATCACTGAGAAATCGATACCAGAATTCAAATTAATGGCTAATGTCTAATATGACGAAGGAATTTATATTTTGAATTCTTTTTTTTAATACAATTTTTCAGCTCTGGGTGTGGGTGAACAATTAATTATAATTATTAGATATATTTATTTGCTTATTAGAAAGGCTCGCCTCCTTGGGATTCGAACCCAACTGCCAAACTTACATTCCGAGCACTCAAATGAACCCTTATGATGGTATCCTTCCGACGTAAGACATTAAATTATTTTGTTCATTAAATAATTTTTGTAGTAATTACATCCCGTGATGCTTGAATTTTAGAAAAGTACTAATTCTTTAGTGGATTTTCGTTATTGGGACTATCTTTTTTCTAGTCTCGAATGTGGCATCATTACTCAAAAGGGTTAGTCCTACTAGAGGCGAGAATTCTCGACGCAAAGGCTCCAGTGAATATGATTTCCCACACCCAAGTACTAGCCATGGTAAGCGCCGTGCTTCACGTAGCGAAGAATCACATCGGAGTAGAGAAACGGACGAAGAAGTTCCATATTCAACCCGAGCTTCAATCACATCAGCACTACTTCAGGTTCTTTTTAAATGAATTATTAATTTTAATTAATACATCAAATTTGAATCTACTATTATATTAAAACATAAAATTTATTATTCTTCTTATTGTGCCGTTTCTCTTCGGTGTTTACTACTGATTTACTTTCTACTATTATTCCTATTTTAACAAAAAGACTCAAGAGGGCAGCACAATTTGGCAGCGCCTGTAATATAGATCACTAGCACTGACCCGTAGCACACAAATTGCATCTTCAGGCATTGATTAAATCAGAAGTGTCATGTTGCTACAAAGAAACTCTTGTACAGAACTAACAACCAAGATTGTTATTTAAATTTAAAATATTTCAACTATTTCATATTCATTCAATTAAGTACTTTTCTGCTCTTTGTATTGCTACAGCCCGGTTTGAATAAAATTAGGCTAAGGTTTCTTAAAAAAAAATAATTATAAAATTTATAAAAAATAAATTAGTGTCTATAGTATCTAGTATCTATTAAAAACTATTATTAATCAGTTTGTTAGTTTAAATTTCACATACACACATTCTGAAATTTGGGTCTTTATAATGTAAGTCAGAGGTAGGAAACCTTTGGAGCATAGGTTAAATGGAAGCTAAAAAGACCGGTATTAAAAAATATTTGATTAGATGCTCTGAGAAATGTACATTATTTTATAAAACTCTAACTAAAATATGAATAAAAGAAAAAATTAAAATGTGATTTAATTGATTTATAGACTAGTCTATTATCTATTTATGGCGATTTGATTTCGTATTTATTTTTTTGTTTTTACTTATCAACTATTTATAATAAAAAAAAAAATATGTAAAATTTTTTAAAGAACTAACATATTTTTTAAGTTTTAACGTGATCGATTAATGAGATCAATTTGCAAAAGCTTTATTTAAATTCAAAAGAGTAGTAGAAAATTGTCGACTTTATGGACAATTAGTTATAAATAATGAAATCATAATGAGTTTAAAAATTTGGAATTTTACATAAACCATCAGAACAAATAAATAAAACTGAAAAAGCTTATTACTAAAAATTTCTTTATGTACATTTAACTATAAGCAAAATTTTTTAAATGATTTTTCAACCACTTCTTTCTACGACCTTCCGGAACAAAGCCTATTAGCGACATCCTATGGGATTTGTTCCGTAAGCAGAGCCGCGGCACTCTCACACAAGATGACTCCCTCTTATTTTATTGGAAGCATCAGTGGCGCAACCAGGATTTTGTCATGGAGGGGCTAACACACACACACATTATATATATATATATCAGTGGCGGTTGGTGACTTTTCAACCAGGGGATGCTGTCCAAAAAGTATCCTTCATTTTTTGAAATTTTATTTTACTATAATGTTTGCTTTTTTTTTGCAAATTTCATTTTCGTTATTTTTTAAATTTAACAATAGATTTTTTTAAAATATATTTTGGAACCTTCACCCCAAACGGATACTGCTTTGTGTGAGTGAGGGTAGGAGTCAGAAATTAAATTTTCTCACTCTCTGAGATGGAAATCGACCATCTTCAGCAATGAATCAGCCTGTCCTATAAGAAAATCTTAAATTTCTTTTAATTCAGCAAGCTATGACTTGTCTAAAGCACTCTTAGTTATTTCCAATCTTATATATTGAGAGTTTATAGAAATGGATTAGTCCAAAGATTCTCGAATCATCTTTATTTTATCCTTTTTGTATTATCACAATTTTAATATTTAGTTCCTCAGCTAGACAATTTTTATTCTACTAACCCCAGTCATCCAATGGAAGCGACAACGCGCACGGAGATGAAGCGCGGCAATTAGCAAATGGAGTAGAGTAGTATTAGTAGTATTTAGTAAATAGAGTATTCGCCCATTGTCGCGCTTCATCTCCGTAGCGCGTTGTCGCTTCCCGTGGACGACAGGCCTAAAACTCGTCTGGACTTGTCTTTGTTATGCTTGAACTGGAAGATATACCAGGCAGGGACTACAAACCTTCTATCGGCACCCTTTTCAGAAAAATCATTCATTTTAATTACCCCTTGAAATTATGCAACAATTTTATTTCATTTCGAAAACCAATATATTTTTCAAAATAAAAAATATTTTTTATAGAAATATTATTTGAAATAACGGATAATAATTTGAAAATTTAAAGATCCTCCTGAATTTATATGAAAATACTCTAATAATGCGAAGATCCCGGGTTCGAACCCCGACTGATCCTTTCGTCTATAATATAAAAAAATATTTTCTTCATTCCCTAATTTAATAATCTAATAATATTTGAAATTTTAGGAATGCGCCGCATCCACAGCATCCATGGACCGCACGCCAGTGATATACCATATATATATATTTCTTTTTTGTGGCATCGGGCACAAACCCATTTTGCCAGCCAATATATATACAGTAGAACCTCGCTATTCGTACACAATTCGTTCTAGCAGGCAGTTCGAATGGCGATTTGTACTAATGGCGAATCATTTTTTCGCATAAGATATAATGTAAATTGCATTAATCGGTTCCAAACTCTTTATTTAAACTAATGAGTTGAACAGTAGAAGTAAAAAATGTACAATTGTATAATTCTTTAATACGATTTTTATTATTTCAACGCTACTTACATATTACAATTCCTCATCACTTTCTATATTAAAAACGTTAGATTCTTTTTTCTTTCTTTTTGGTCCTTTACATATTAAAAAGATATCCAATGTTGATTGTTTTTGTCTTTTTTTTAAAATCCTCCTAAAATGCTGAATCACATTGTCGTTAAATAAGTTAACGCTCCTATTCGCCACAGCTGTGTTTGGATGCCATTTTTGGACAATGTGTTCTGTATTTTCCCAATGGTGACACAATTCTTTAATTTCCTTAGTTGAAATGTTTTTCTCTTCCTCTGAAGACACATCTTCAATCACTTCCTGCTGTTCTCTCTGTAGTTCTTGAAGTTCTTCAGTTGTCAACTCATTTCGGTGATCTTCAATCAACTCCTCCACATCATCACTGTCTACATCCAAACCCATGGATTTTCCCAGGGACACAATTTCATTCACTACAACAGCTTCCGTGGCAGTGTCTTCTAAGTCTACGAATGGCGATTTAAATTTTACTTGAACAAGTTGTACGAATAATGAGTTGTACGAGTAGAGAGGCGGACGAATAGCGGGGTTCCACTGTATAGATAATAAGTAAAAATATATTTTTCTAGGTGAGTTTCACAAATAAAACAAATATATGTTTTGAGTTTTTAATCTCGATATATATTTCGGGTTATGAGCCCATCATCAGGAGTTACAAAAGAAAAGTTTTCTTTTGTAACTCCTGATGATGGGCTCATAACCCGAAATATATATCGAGATTAAAAACTCAAAACATATATTTGTTTTATTTGTGAAACCCACCTAGAAAAATATATTTTTACTTATTATCTATTAAAATGTTTCACCTAGAACCGACACCTAATTCTTTAAAGATTCCACTGTATATACTATAAAGATTTTCGTAAAATGCCAAAAATAATGTTTTGACAATTTCATAATTAAATAATTTAATTTAATATTATATTTCAAATGGACGGAGAGAAATGCTTTTATTAATCGATTTTAATTTTAATAATATCAATCGATTAAATAAAGAGTCCAGTCTCTTAACAAATAGTTACTATAGACAAAATCGATCTGAAGAAATAGTCTCATTCACTTTTCCAACATTTAATGGAAATATTGATTAATATTCAACAAATATTTTTTTCATTTTCATTTGTCAATTTTTTCATTTTTACTTTTACGTTCATTTTTTTTTCCTTGTCCTGGGGGGTCACCCATCAGCCCCCCAGTGGTTGCGCCACTGGCAAGCATCGTACATCGCAATGATGTTTATGGGTCCCTTTTGAAACAGAATATAAGCACTCTGCCCGTGTAATTCGATAAAATTTACATCTAGTTACACAGATGAAAGGCTTTTATCACGTTTAAGAATTGACCCATTAAGTGAATAAATTAATAAAATTTACTTTTGTTGTATTTATTTAGGGATACCTTCGGGCTAGAGGATCGATGCATGATTCTTACGATGGTCCAGCCTCTCAACGACCTTCGTTACAATATGAATCTCCACAAAGTACAAGCAAAGCAGGTGTCATTATCACTTCTTTTCGTCAGTCTCAACGAAGGTATATTATTTATTTTCTAGTAAGAATATTCAAAGCACAAAATCACTCTTTATAAAATATTATAGAAGTAGCACATCAACGGCGGCAGCAGCCTTCGCAATCGCTACTTCCGCCTCAAGCAATCCAAGAGATCATTCTCCAAAGGGAAGAGGTGCTCCTGGAGAAGCGGGGCCTTCTCGTCCAGGTGGCCGAGACCTTTCCAAACGAAAAGAATCCGTCATGTCCACTGCAGCTACCATGCGAGTCCTCAACGTTCTCCGCCACTGGGTCTCGAAACATGCTCAGGTGATTTTTTGGATATAATAATTTAAATTATTTTAAAAAACAATAGATGAAATTAGATCTAACAAATTAAACAATTAAACACTTTGGTGTTAAATCATACGACCAATTGCAACATTTCGCCAATTTATTGAGGCTTCATCAGGCTCTATACAAAAAATAGATACAAATGAATCACTCACTATCTTTAAAATCAACCCAGACATAGTATAATATAATTACCTTGATCAAATTTTTTAAAACACTTTCTCATTCAATTTTTTTTCTTTCCAATTAGATTGAAGGTGTAAGGTTGATCTGTCTGGTTCCATTGCTACTCTAAACAATCAATGGTGTTATATAAATAAAATAATGTATTTGTATTTTTATGTATTCTTATTGGCAAGAAAAAAATTGTATGACAAGGTGTTTAAAAAAAATGATCAAGGTAATTATATTATATCCCTGGGTTGATTTTAATGATTGTGAGTGATTCATTTGTATTTATTTTTTGAATAGAGCCCGATGAAGCCACAATGAATTGGCGAAACGTTGAAATTGGTCGTATGATTTAACACGGTGTTTAATTGTTTCCTTTTTTACTTTATCATACAGGGTATGGTCAAGTATTTTAATCGTACATGAAAAAAGTTAGTCTGGTTGTCTGGTTGTCCGTTAGTCTGTGCGTTACCAAATTTTTGTTGACGAGCTAGCTCAAAAACTAGTTTGAATATCGAAACCAAATTTCACACGTAGTTTTTGTCCATTGAGATTAAGAGCTGATTAGATTTTGGTGCATATCGACCAATAATTAAGGGGGTGGAGGGGGGGTTAAAAATTAAAAATCTAGGCCATTTGAACAAACTCAACCTAATTTTGTATACATAATCAGTGGACCCCCAGAAGTCTAAAAATGCAAAAAATAACCGCACAAAATGGAGGGGAGGTGGTGTAGGGTCAAAAAATGAAAATCTTGGCCATTTACCAAACTCAACCAGATTTTGTGCACATAATCAGTGGGATACCAGAAGTATAAAAATTCAAAAAATAACCCCCCCCCCCCTACATGATTATAAATAATTTTAGGGGCCAGGTTGTATGGTAAAGTAAAGTGGATGGCCAGATCAGAACACGTCAGCTTATTTTTCTCTGATTTGTTACATCTAATCCTGATTATGGAACTGAACAATAATAATAATAGATGAAATGTTTATTTAAATATGAAATTTTTCCAAAGAGGTTTTATACTTAAATAAACAATTCATCGATTTTTTTTTTACTTTACCACACAGGGTATGGTCAAGTATTGTAATCGTGCATGAAAAAAGTGGTTTCTTTCTTTTTTTTCGAAATATCTTAAAAACGACTGAAACTATTTTGATTAAAAAAATTGAGCGAAACCATGACGTTTCGGTCTACAAAAAAACCCTAATAAGTGAACATCGAAAAAATTATATTTTTTGAGATAATAATTGTTTTATCAAAATGTCTGTTGGTCTGTCTGGTTGTCTGTTAGTTAGTCTGTGCGTTACCAAATTTTTGTGGACGGACTAGTGTGAATATCGAAACCAAATTTCACACCTAGTTTTGGTCCATTGAGATTAAGTGCTGATTAGATTTTGGTGCATATCGACCCAAAATTAAGGGGGTGGAGGGGGAGGGGAATGAAAATCTTGGCCATTTACCAAACTCAACCAAATTTTGTATACATAATCAGTGGGACCCCAGAAGTCTAAAAATGCAAAACTAACGGCCCAAAATGGGGGGGGGGTGTAGAACACGTCAGTTTATTTTTAATTAAAAATTAAAATTTCATAAATCCGCCATTGCTGACACTATTTGAGAATGGAAAGAAAGTATTGTCCTACAGTGCCGTAACTAGCCTTTTATGGGCCTGGTGCGAGATTCTATAACTAAAAAAGAGTTATTATTATGCATGACTAAAAACTTGTCTGGTCATTTCTGCGCCCCTCCAGGGTCTGGGCCCTGTGCCTGGGCACCGCTGGCACCGCCCTAGTTACGGTACTGCTGCTTATTAAAATTTCATTATATAAGAAATGAAAGATTATGAAATTCTCTATGAATTCAGTCCTTTTCGTTTATTCTATAAAATTCTTAGTTTTTCCGTTACAGCATACGGTTTTTCCTGTAAATGTTTTCTGGATTACCTCGCTATAAACATTTTCAATATTAATGATTTTATTTTATTTTCATATTTACACAATCATGATTATTTTTTCTTACTAATTTACGAATTTAAATAAAAATTAAGTAATATTTACTTAATTATTTTTTTTTTCAAAAGGACTTCGAAAACGACCAACATCTTAAAAGTCTAACCCATGAATTCTTAGACGACATAATATATAGTCCCAATTTATTACCTGCGGAGCATAAAGCGGCTTCTCAATTATTACGTCTCATAAGCAAAGAAGAGCCTGAGAGAATGGACTTAGAGGCTTTGCTCATTCCAATTTTGGTAGATATATTTTTGAAAAAATAATAATTTCTCTTTTAATTATTTTAATATTATAAATTTTACTTGCCTAGAGTAGCAGAGTTGTTGATTTTATATGAATAAATCAAAGAGGGTTTCTACTGCTTGATGGAAATTAATGCAATATATATATATATATAAATTGAATCCATACCCATATATAATTTTACTTATTTGAGATTTTAATTTCGAATGCCTTGCCTTATTTATCTTCAGGCTTTTTATATATATATATATTATAATAATTGTTGGCTTTTGAATACTCAATCAGGCTGGAATAGAATTTATGAATCCAGATCTTAATTATTTATACATATGGGTCAATCCACTTCAAATCGCCCAATATAAATAAAATTTGTTGCTCATGATTTTATATTTTCCTGATTTTTTTATCATGAGTTCTCTATAGGTAGACAGTCACAAAACCGTATTTGAAAAAAATTTATATGCTATAGTTTTTTTTTGGCAGCTATTTTAAAATGGTGGTTGGGCACATTTTAATGAAAAACTTGGTTTGCGGAAAGTTTAATTGCCAAGCCATTTTCAAAGATAGCAGAATAATTCGAAAACCATTGTATTCAGCATGAAATGAACTTCAGGTATACATTATTTTAATTTTTCTATCATGAAAGAGACTATTCCTGTAAAAACTCGGGAAAAATGTATAAATCGTAACTTTTTAAATCCATAAATTTTTATGAAGAATAAGAGACTCACTAATAATAAGTTATTTCTGTGTTGTATACTTATATAAGTACCCGCAGTATAAGTTGTAGTTCTGGGAATGCACTCGTTTTTTCTAGAGCTTTTCAAAAATGACCGAAACCCTTTAAATGTCAATTTTCACAGGTCAATATCTGAAAAGGGAATTAATTAAAAAAATTGAAAATTTTACAAAAGGTTCTTTATACAAATAGGAATATCTCACAAAAAATTATGATCGGACTCAACTACATTTAGACTAATAGTGCAGTGAATTTCAGTAAAAACGCTACCCTGCTACACGCTCATGCAGTGTCAAGCTAGCAAATAAAGGCTTGAAATTATTACAATTGACATTAGTCGAATAATGATTAAATCATACATACTATAAATGAACAAATATTTCTTAATTTAAATAACAATGGGCAGTGATAACAATAGGAGTTATGATTCTTTAACTTGATTTACCGATACGTGTAGTACAACAAATGTTTTTGTTGATGAGCGTGTAGCAGGGTAGCGTTTTTACTGAAATTCACTGCACTATTAGTCTAAATGTAGTTGAGTCCGATCATAATTTTTTGTGAGATATTCCTATTTGTATAAAGAACATTTTGAAAAATTTTCAATTTTTTAATTAACTCCCTTTTCAGATATTGACCTGTGAAAATTGACATTTAAAGGGTTTCGGTCATTTTTGAAAATCTCTAGAAAAAAAACGAGTCCATTCCCAGAACTACAACTTATACTGCGGGTAGTTATACAAGTATACAACACAGAAACAACTTATTATTAGTGAGTCTCTCCTTTCTTCATAAAAATTTATGGATTTAAAAAGTCACGATTTATACATTTTTCCCGAGTTTTTACAGGAATAGTTTGACTGATTCTATTTCATGATAGAAAAATTAAAATAATGTATACCTGAAGTTCATTTCATGGTGAATATACTGGTTTTTGAATTATTCTGCTATCTTTAAAAATAGCTTGGCAATTAAACTTTCCGCAAACCACGTTTTTCATTAAAATATGCCCAACCACCATTTGGCTGCCAAAAAAAAACTATGGCATATAAATTATTTTAAAGTACGGTTTTGTGACTATCTACCTATAGTGAACTCATGATAAAAAAAATCAGGAAAATATAAAATCATGAGCAACATCACCTGGGTGATTTGAAATGGAGTGACCCATATTTAATAAATGAGATTTAGACGAGTGAAATTTAAAATAATTTTTATTTAAAAAACTATTCATTTTAGGTATAGTAAATATTTAATAAACTCCTATTGGATTTTTATGTAGAATTCAAAAATACTAAAATTATACATAAGTACATAATAAATCAATAAGATCTAGACGAGTGAAATTTAAAATATTTTTTATTTAAAAAACTATTCATTTTAGGTATAGTAAATATTTAATAAACTCCTATTGGATTTTTATGTAGAATTCAAAAATACTAAAATTATACATAAGTACATAATAAATCATTAAGATCTAGACGAGTGAAATTTAAAATATTTTTTATTTAAAAAAACTTTCATTTTAGGTATAGGGAATATTTAATAAACTTCTATTGGATTTTTATGTATAATTCAAAAATATTAAAATTTATGTCATGTTTAATTTGAAAAAATTGAGAATTAACAACTTTTTGATTTTCAGAATTAAACGATTATTATGGTCATCCTGGATATAAAATTTGAATTTTTATGATTAAGTAAGATTCTTTAATGTCTAATTAAGAGTTCTGATTGGTCAAATTAATTCTATAAACAATAGTTTAATTATTATTAATTTTTAAAGATGAACGGAAATTGGTAGATTTTACAAACTATCTAAAATAACACAGAAATTATAAATTTTAGACATAAAGTGCATTATACAAAATCATCTTAGTTTTTAACACTTAATCTAATGATGCAAAAATATTTGGGGGTTCCATAGAAAATAAGAAAGTTGATAGCGATTGCGGCAAAGCAGAAAGTGTCCAAAAGTTGTTAATAATTTATTTAAAAAGAGCATATTCCAAAACATAAATATGTCAAAGTTCAAAATTTTCTCTCAACTCCTTCCATGAAAACTTTTAATGAACGAGTTCTATGGAACACCCTGTATATATATTATTTATTTACTTGTGTTTTTGCATTAAGAAGAGTACATCCTTCTCGATTTGTTCCTTTATTTTACAAGTCCTTTGGTTGATTTATCAATTTGTGTTTGTGTTTTATGTCCATTCTAGATACCCTGCCCTGAGACTATTGAAAGTCTATCTGCCCTCGAGATCGCCGAACAAATGACATATATGGATCATCAAATATTTATTGCTATTAGGAGCGAGTAAGTTCTATTTAAGATTTTCCGATCCTGTATGACCTATATTTTAATAAATATTAAAATAGTTAGAGGCAAAAATAATGCTACACTTAATACGAATTGTACTTGACTGTAAAGATACTCATTAGTTGAATCGGCCATGAACGTAATTATTAGGAATGAAACTCATTTGTAAGATTTTTCGAAGTCAAATGGATTGTTTTTATAAAAGAACTGTATTTATTTGATATAAGTTTATATATATCATACAGGGTGATTCATTGGTCTGTCTTCTCTTTATAACTTTTATAACTCTTTTATTTTAAGTCAGAGAGAAAAACTCTTCAAATATAATTATATATGATATATTATTGTCTATCTACATACCATATGCATTTGTATACAGGGTGCTCCGTTTAAGCACAACAATATGTAACTTTATATTTCTTAATGGAACACCCTATATATATTTATTTATTTTGATAGTAAATTAGATTCCCTTTAAAAAAGTATTAAGTAATAAGGGGTCTAAAATTATAAATTAAGAAGTTATTTACCTTTATTCGTTCCATAGCTTACTTTGTTAATAATAACATGATACAAAAATATCATTCAACGAATAAAGGTAAATAACTTCTTAATTTATAATTTTAGACCCCCTACTACTTAATTCGTTTTTAAAGGGAATCCAATTCACTATCAAAATAAATAAATATTTATATAGGGTGTTCCATTAAGAAATATAAAGTTACATATTGTTGCGCTTAAACGGAGAACCCTGTATATAAATGCATATGGTACGTACCGATAGACAATAACATATCATATAAATTATAGTTGAAGAGTTTTTCTCTCTGACTTAAAGAGTTATAAAGAGAGGACAGACTGATGAATCACCCGGTATATTTAATATATATATTAGAGACGATAATTTCCAAGATTCCAAGGTTTGACCTTCATCATCAGCCTTTTTAATTCTAAATATTTTATCTATTTTTCTCATGAGTTCAAAAATCCTATGTTATAATATAGTAAAGTGACCAATTCAATATTATAACAAAACAATTTACCTACATCCAATTGGGTATTTAAACCCGTGAGAAACAACAGTAGCATGCCGGGCGGCCCTAATATTGAATTCACACATTTGCTGTGGTTAAAAATGTCATTTTCTATGTGTCTGTATGAATTTCATTACTTTCGATAACTCAAGAAGAGAAAGTAGTAGAAAGCTTGTTTGGTTTCAAAATGTTTGTATTTTTAATTCGAAGAAGTGATTAGATTTTGGACTCTCTAGCTTTAGAACTCCGGGCTCAAAAATGCAGAAAATATTATTTTTTCTCAAGATAATTGAAAAAAAAATCTAATAGCTTGTGATAATTAAGTTTATTACTAGGGCGACTCTAGTGGCGAGAGTACTGAGTGTCAAAAAGTTTTAACTTTTTCCTCCATTTTCTAATTAAAAAGGCTAATGATGAAGGTCAAACCTTCGAAATTATACTATCTTACAAATTATATAGGAGTTTTTTTTTCAACCTCAGATGGGGCATAAAATAAAGACAAGTGTGAACAACAAAATGTTTTTATTTTTTATAATCAGGAACGAGGCATTTTTGAATCACAGTAGAAAGATCGAGTCCTTATAGAATGATGGTTATTTTTTCTTTTTTTTCAATAAAAAATTTTCATCAGGGTTTATAATTTAATTTTATTTGAAACAAGAGACGTTTCGGCATTAACTCAATGCCATCTTCAGTCTATAAAAATATTTAACAATATATCACATTACATTTCACAATCAATATATTACAATTCACAAAGATAATATTCAACTAATGGTCCCACCTATGTTAAAAAATAAGATATCATTATATTTCCTTCACAGAGGCAAAATGAAAAGAAATTAAATTACTGAGGTCAACACGCATCTCAAACAGTGAGTTAATTCACTTAAGGAAACTCAGAAATGTAAAATTTAAAAAAAATATAAGGCCAAAGGCAAGATAAATGAAAGAAAACTAGCTAGAAGCAAATAGAAACGAGAAAAAATATCTTATTTTTCAACAGAGCTAAGACCATTAGTTAAATATTATCTTTGTGAATTGTAATATATTAATTGTGAAATGTAATGTGATATATTGTTAAATATTTTTATAGACTGAAGATGGCATTGAGTTAATGCCGAAACGTCTCTTGTTTCAAATAATATTAAATTATAAACCCTGATGAAAATTTTTTATTGAAAAAAAAAGAAAAAATAACCATCATTCTATAAGGACTCGATTTTCCTACTGTGATTCAAAAAGCCTCGTTCCTGATTATAAAAAATATTATAAGAATCAAATAATTACTATTCCTTAATAAAAATGTTTTTATTAACAGGAGTCAAATACAATTAAAGTTACTTTTGGACATAGTCACCGTGAGGAATGAGACATTTGTCATACCGGTGGACGAGTTTTCCAATAACCTCTTTATAGAAAGTTGCCGCTAACGTGTTCACACTCCACATCGCCTTGAAGCTTTTTGTTTCCCAGTGGCTCCATTTACCATCTGCCTTGGTTAGTGGTAAAAAGCATTTACTTTGTGACATACAACCGGGCCTAAGGCGACGATATTTGCCATGCCAGTGGACGAGTTTTCCAAAATCCTCTTCATAGAAGGTTGTCGCCAGCCTTAACTTATTTTTCTCCACGTGTTAAGCTGATGAGTGAAAAGAGTTTATGAAATCATTCGTGACAGGTGATGAAACTTGAATGCTTCATGTCAATCCAGAATCGAACGAATAATCCAAACAATGGATGCACACAAACTCTTCGAATAAGCCCAAAAAGTTCAAACAAATTTTCAGCACCAAGTACCCCATGGCTACCGTTTACTGATGAGACATTTGTCATACCAGTGGACGAGTTTTCCAATAACCTCTTTATAGAAAGTTGCCGCCACGGTGACTATGTCCAAAAGTAACTTTAATTGTATTTGAATTGTAATAAAACCATTTTGTTGTTCACAATTGTCTTCATTTTTATATCCCATCGAAGGTTGAAAAAATACCCCTAGTATATATGTATATTTGTATATATATATTATATAGCTACATGTTTATTAGCATCAAACAGAGAACAACCTCTTTCATTTCTCCTTATGAAACATAGGAAGGTTGATACATAACTAGAAAGTCTTCGTGCTTTTGGCTGGACACTTGATCAAGTCACACACCGACTCTAGAACAGGAAAATCATTTCGATTACAATTTAGCAAACGATTCAATATAAATATGGAAACGTATTCCAAAATGTTAAAGATTATATACAGTAGAGCGTCGATAATCCGGATTAATTGTGACCGGACCATGTCCGGATTTTCGAAAAGAACCAAAAAAAGGTCGTTTGCGTTAATAACAAAAAGAAAACTTGATAAAACCGTTAATAATTCACTTTAGATAAATAAAACTATTAGTTAATATGAACTTATAATTTATTTTAATGAAAGAATATACATACATATCAACGCTTTTGTTTGACAAATATATATGTATGTATTCACATCAACTTTTTTACTTTATCCAATGCAAAGCATGGGTAAAGTATTGTAATCGCTCTCGGGGCAAGCGTGGCTTCAAAGGGTCCTCAGGTAAAGACTACGGAACCCATGGACTCAATTAAAGTCACAAATTGTAGTATTCAATTAGGTTGAATTTTAGCACGTGACGGTTTTGCCAAAAATTACATGGGGTCTCGTCGAGAGGCCAAAAAGTGCGATTTTTTCATTTAGTGCGTGCGGATGGATGGATGGATGGATGGATGTATGTATGGATGTATGTTATCGCTTTTTTGGCCCACGATTTTTTCCACACCGTTGCACCGATTGAAATGAAATTGAAAACCAAGGATTCTTTTAACAAAATGAAGCGCTGATTAGTTTTTGGTACATATCGGCCCACAAACATTAGTACTTTATTTCAGTACTTTTTTAGTTTTTTCTAAATATCTTGAAAATGACTTAACCAATTTTGATGAAATTTAATATCCTAATTAATTACCTTGGGGACCACAAAAAAGGTTAAATAAAGTTTTTAGTAAAATTATATTTTAAAGTACTTTACTCTAGAGTAAGATTGTACTTTTTTTAATTTTTAAAATTCTTTAAAATTTATTCATTTGATCGTTTTAATATAGCTCATTTAGCCTTGCTTAAGTAAGAATGGATAGGCTTATCTCTGTGAAATGCTAAAAATTTGGGAGGAATTTTTATGAGTAACCATAGCAACTGCGTTGTTTTCTTATCCGTTACCTTTGCTGAAGACAGAGAAATCGATTTTAAACCAAAAATAGCGATTGATTCTCATCTAGTACTTGAGGAATAATCATTCTATATTGGATTTTTGACGTTTCGGTTTTTATTAGTAACCATTGCTGAAGACATAGAGAAATCGACTTTAAACCAAAAATAACGATTGATTCTCATCTAATACTTGAGAAATATCCATTCTATATTGGATTTTTGACGTTTCGGTTTTTATTAGTAACCATTCCTGAAGACATAGAGAAATCAACTTTAAACCAAAAATAGCGATTGATTCTCATCTAATACTTAAGGAATAACAATTCTACATTAAGTTTTTGAGGTTTCGATTATTATTGGTAATCAAGCTTGAGTTGTTTACCAAAAAAGAATTTAGTCTTTTTGATTTTAAGTCGATTCTTCTACATTTTCAGTAGAGGTTTCCATTAATAGTCAAAACATCAAAAATGGAATGCAATAAAGGTTATTCCTCTAGTATTAGATAAGAATCGATCGTTATTTTAGATTTTAAGTCGATTCCTCCATGTCTTCAGCAATGGTTACCAATAATAATCGAAACGTCAAAAACTCAATGTAGAATTGTTATTCCTCAAGTATTAGATGAGAATCGATGGCTATTTTTGATTTTAAGTCGATTCCTCTATGTCTTCAGCAACGGTTACAATAATAACCGAAATGTCAAAAATCCAATGTGGAATGGTTATTCCTCGACTCTTAAATGAGAATTATTTTTGAATTAATGTCAATATGAACTACAAATTGCAAGTGATATCTGATTAATAATAAAGGAACAAACATATTAATATTTCAAATGAATTTGGATAAAGTTTAGCAACGATCCGTTGCAGTTTATTTTGAATTGAATCCAGATTGTCAACCGTCCGGATTATCGACGCTCTACTGTAGTAAAGAATTTGTTTTCTAAATAATAAATATATCAATTTTTCAGAAAAAAAGGAACAACAATACTCAGTGTTATATTAAACGATCAATTGCGACGTTTCGCTGATTGATTCTTCAGGCTCCTGATCAAATTTCTTCTAAACACTTTGTCGGTTCATTTAGCTTTGCCATTTAGTTATACATATAAAGATTTGAATACAATTTACTCACACAACATCAATATTTATTTAGAGTAGAGATAGTAACTTCACAAACTCACTTCACTCTCAACTTGAGTTGTGTGAGTAATGTGTATTCAAATCCTTATTACTATAAAAAACTAAATGGCAAAGCTAAATGAACCGACAAAGAAGGTAGGAAAAAATCATCGAAACGTCGATATTTTTCGTTTAATATAACACTTAGTAATTTTGTTCATTTTCCTTAGAAAAATTGTTATATTTAATGCTTATTATGGAGCTGAATAACAAAAATGATTTCTAAATAATATAATATTATTTATTTTTGGCTGGAAAGGGATACTATGTGAAGGAACTTCTTAAAAATATTTTTGTCGTCTCTTCAAATAAATATTTAAAGCTCACTTTGCGAATCTTGTTTTAACCTGAAAAAGAAGAACATAAATTAATTATATTTTAGCTATTTAAAAAGCTATATTTATCCGAAAAAAGTAGGTCACTAGAAAATTCTAATAAAAAATCAAAAAAATAGAAATGTTTATAGTCATTATGCATTTTACTCCAAAAAACAAAAAGTAAAAAGAATATAAACAGAGAAACAAAAATTGTTTTTTTAATAGAATAAATTATAGAAGTGAATTGGGTCAAACCGAGGGGTGAACCGAGATTGGAATTAGGTGTACACGTCTTTGGAATTATGTGGAATTATTTTGGAATTAATTAGATAATGCCCCTTCAACTATTGTCTTCTACTTGAAAATGAAAGTGAAAGTGGAAGTAGGTGTACAGAATATTAGGTCCCGGTTCACCCCTTGGGACAAACCATAGATTCTATGGGTCAAACAAGTCCTTGGACTGTTAATTTGAAAAGGAAAATAAATTTAAATTTCCTAAAAAATTTTAAGAGTCGCACTTTTTTGCTGATACTTATATGAATATTTAAATATTTATGGTTACATTTAATTTTTTCTCGTAATCATTCATAATTATGAGAAAAAAAAATTTGGTTTTATTTCTAAACACCATAGGCCAAAAAATCCAAAGAATGAATTCACTAGTTCTTAAATTCTTGCAAATTCTAACAGTGATATGGTGGAGTTTTTCAAACCCTTGCATGCACCATTTTTCGTCCTCACCATGGGCGTACACAGGTATGGTCAGCCCCCGACCCCCCACCCCCCTGGACGCAAGGTGATCCATCATAAATTATTCGAAAGTATATGGAGTCATTGACAGAAACGCTCGTCAACAAGTTTGCTGAAGATGATCCTAGAAAACTTATTTTTGTGTATTAAATAAATTTAAAAAAAAATAATAGATTTATTTATTTAATTGTAATCTACCTACCCTTAACCCAAAATCTGGTACGCGCTTGGTCCCCACTAATTTCTCTTTCTAAGCACAAAACTCATATTTGTTTTTATGAATCTTCATGAATTAACAAAAAAAAAATTTAATTTTAATTTATTTTTTGTTACAGAGAATTTCTAGGTCAGGCCTGGATGAAAATGGATCGAGCAGATAGAGCTCCGCATATAATTTTAATGACAAAACGTTTCAATGAACTTTCTCAATTGGTGGTTTCGGAAATTGTCCGACGTCCCACCATGAGTTCACGGATTGCTGTAATTGAAAAATGGGCTGCAGTTGCTGATATCGCACGTTGTTTGCACAATTTTAATGGCGTACTACAAGTGTGCGCTGCATTCACAAACAGTTCTGTCTTCCGACTTAAAAAGACTTGGGAAAAAGTCTCTAAAACGGTAGAAAGAATATTTCCCTTCCCAATGATTTTGTTGTATATATGTATATTAACTAGAATTTACAAAAAGTATTTCGTTATTAAATCTATAGACTTTTCAGATAAAAGGATTTACCTCAAAAATAATTTACTAAAAAAGAAAACTGATTCTTTAAAAAATGTTTGAATCAATTTCTTCATCTTTTTTAAATGAATTTATATTTTTAAATTTATTAAAATTGTTTTTTTTTTTTGAAATAGCCTAATTCAATCAAAAGAATCAATTTGGTATTTTTTAAGTAGAGAAATAAAATCACTCTTTGGTGCATTAATGAAAATTGTTTTTATTAAGACCATACCATTATAAACATATCGCTTTAAGGACAGAGACTCAGTTTTACCGGCAAAACGGCTCTTTTTGCAAAGTTGCGCGAAGTGCGCTTAAAACCGAGTATTGTGTTTGCCCTCATTAATAGTCCTTGAGTTATTGATGTAGATCTTCACATATAGACTAGCTGATCAAATCACAAGATCTGGTCCGGCAGCCATCTTGAGTTCTTCGAATAAGTGATATGGCAGTGTCGTAATGAATATAACTGGCGCTCTGGGTATGACACTTTATTCCCCCCCCGCCGCCGCCTACTGTGATATGGTAGAATTTTTCTTGCTAAACTTTGCAATCAGCTAGGAACACTGAAATGTCGATTTAAATGACAATATCTTCCAATAAAAATGAAATTGTCTCAATAAAAATTATGAAATTCAATTTTTTTAAAATAAAATCATTTCTTCCCGAAAATTACAGAATTGTTGATTTCAAAAGAGCGAATCTAAGAAAGTATCCTTCTTGATGCAAATAAATTATATGCATGTATATAAATACCTTAGATTTACGCATTTTTCACTAAGTGTCCATGATATACTATTTATTATACATATATCAGTAGCGTGTGGATACTGTGGATGCGACGCATCTCTAAAATTTCAAATATTTAGAGTATTTTCATAAATATATAAGGTCGTCTTCAAAATTTCAGGTGGATATTTAAATTTTCATTATTCGTTATTTGAAATATTTCTATAAAAAACATTTCTTATTTCGAAAAGTATATTGGGTCTCGAAATAAAATAAAATTGTTGCATAGTTTCAAGGGGCAATTAAAAGGAATGATTTTTCCGAAAGGGGTGCGAATAGAAGGTTTCTATATATATTTTTTTTTATCTTCCAGTTCAGGCATGTCAAATACAAGGCCAGACGAGTTTTAGTAGAATAAAAATTGTTTTCGCTGAGGAAACATTAAAATAATAATAATACAAAAAAGGAATAAATAAAGATGAATCGAGAATCTCTGGACTAATCCATTTCTAAAATTTATATAAGATCGGAAATAACTAATAGCGCTTTAGACAAGTCATAGCTTGCTTATACCAATAGAATTAGAAGAAATTTAAGATTCTCTTATAGGACAGGCTGATTAATTCTTGAAGATGGTCGATTTCCATGTGGAGTTTAAGTCACAAGATTTAATTTCTGACTCCTACCCACACTCACACAAATCAGTATCCGCTTGGGGCGAAGGTCTCAAAATATAATTTAAAAAAATCTAATGTTAAATTTGAAAAATAACGAAAATTATTTCGTATTCGAAAATTTCAAAAATTAAGGCTACTTTTTTGGACAGCATGCCCTGGTTGAAAAGTCACCAACCGGCACTGATATGAAATGAAAAAAATTAACAAATAAAAATAAAAAAAATATTTAGTAAATTTTAATCAATATTTTGACTATATGGTAAATTAAAACAAAAATTGATTCCATTTCCATTAAATGTTGGAGAAGTGAGTGAGACTATTTCTTCAAATCGATTTTGTCTAGAGTAACTATTGTTTAAGAGACTGGAATCTTTATTAAATCGATTGATAATACTAAAATTAAAATCCATTAATAAAAGCGTTTCTCTCCATCCATTTGAAATATAATATTAAATTAAATTATTTAATTATGAAATTGTCAAAACATACATACAAAACCAACATGTTTATATATATATACGCGTATATATATATATCACTGGCGTGCGGTCCATAGATGCAATCGATGTGGCGAATCTCTCAAATTTCAGAATGTCAAGAATATTTTCATACAGGATTATATTTGAAAACTTCTAAAATTTAAAAAAATATTTCAATAAATACTTTAGAACTAATCCATTGTGAGATATTGAATTTGAATTTCAAAATTTACATAACTTTTTAATGTTAGCAAATTTAAAGAATATAAAAAAAATATTCCAGATTTCCTATTTTAATCAGTTCAGCTATATTATGGAATATATTTTGATTTTATGAGATTGAAAAGTGAACTAGCTTACATGTAGGTACTCGACACTTGATTTTCATTTAAAATCTAAAAATTGCATAAAAAACTAATCATGATAGATGAACTAAAAGTTTGGCAAAATTATTTGATTTAAAACACTTAATTTGTATTAAGTATACTTTCTACGAGGGCGTCGGTCAATTTTCAACTATGAAAAGAATTGAATCACCAGAAGAAGCTGAAGTGAAGATGCTCTGTGTAAATATCAAAATTTGAAAAATAAAGAAAAATTATATAATACGATTATCAATCAATTTTGCAAACAAGAGCGAAATATTAAATAAAATTTAAAAAAAATGGAAGGTTCTTTTTTAGACAGCATTCACTGGCTGAAAAGTCACCGCCCGCCACTGATATTATATATATATATATATGTGTGTGTGTGTGTGTGTGTGCGTAGGACGAAGACCAAGAGATACCTCGCGCACAATAGACTGAGCCCTTTGCTTAGTGTAATTGATTGACCTTTTGACTTAAGGTCGAGAGTACTTAAATAGAAATCAACATTATTGCTACTATTAGTATAGGGAATTTCCATAAAAATGGATGTTGTGGAGGATTCTGAAGTTAATCTTTGAATGCAAATAACTTCGATTTCAAATTTCTAATTGTCTTTGAAGGCATATTGTCCTTGTCGAAATTATTGTATAATATATATATATATACAGGGAATTTCCATAAAAATGGATGTTGTGGAGGATTCTGAAGATAATCTATGAATGCAAATACTTTGATTTCAAATTTCTTATTGTCTTTGAATCCATATTGTCCTTGTCGAAATTATTGAATATTATATATATATATATATATATATATATATATATATATATATATAATATTCAATAATTTCTATATATATATATATAAGTACCTGGCCACCGAGCGATGCTCGGTAACTTTTTGCTTCAGTTAAAAGCTATATATTAATCCAGAACCCCCCCCTCGCCCCGGTCCCCCACCACCTCACCCCACTTCCTTCACTCCTCCACCCCACATCTACCCCATTGCCAAATTCTAATATAGAAAAAATACGTTTGTGAGATTTAAAACTCGATTTTTAATCAATAAAATTCCCCAATTTTTAATATATAATAATAATTGTAATAATCTTATTGTGGGAATAAAAATTAAAAAACCAATTATTTATTAAAAGGAAATTGAATAAAAATGTAAATAAACATTTTTATCGAGACAACCACCTGTGAATAATTGTTTCAATTAACAAAAAACCCATCAAAAACAACTTAGCCGAAGATGAAACCGAGACAGATCGAATCTCAAACACCAAACCCTCCTAACCCGTGAATTTCATCCAAATCGTTACAGCCGTTTTCGAGAACCCGACCGGATATATATATACAATTTTTGCTCGTTTAATATAATAATATTATATTATATTATATTAATATTCTCTAAGCTAGAGTCCAGCGGGTAGGGTCTCGGAATACCCAAATGTTTGCTTTCCTTACTCCCACCCCCTCCCCGAAAAATATCATAGCCCTCTAAAAATAATTTGTAATATAAATATATTTTTAATTAATAAAGTAAAGGGTGTGTAGTTTCGCCCTTTACTTTATTTTATTAATTAATATCATGTTTCACCTAAAACCTACACCACTTTCCCTAAGTAAAAAATATATTTTTATTTTTAATTATAATTGAATTTATGCTAATTACACAGCATTATTATTATTATTAAGATTTGTACGACGATTATTTAAACATTTGTTTTCTAACGAATATATATAAATAGAAATTAAGATAGATGGGGACAACAATTTTGTATCCCTACACTCAAGAACATTATTATAACAAATCAAGAGAAGAATAAAGAAATAATATCTAATTTTTAATTAGAAAATATATATTTCAATTGAATATATATTTTTATTTCTTTTTTTATTGTTTTAGACAAAACAAACAATTGAAAAACTTCAAAATATTGTATCATCTGATGGTCGTTTTCGAAATCTTCGCGATGCTCTCCATCGGTGTGATCCACCGTGTATTCCTTATCTTGGCATGTATTTAACTGACCTATCGTTTATTGAAGAAGGAACTCCAAATTTCACTGAGGATGGATTGCTTAATTTCAGCAAAATGAGAATGGTATGTTCTTTTAGTCTAATTTTAGTAAAAATGTTCATAGTGAATGTGGAATTGTAGAAATGAAATGCTAAATTATCATCTAGATATAGTATTTATAGAATGTACCTAGTACTACTATTTATAATCTAACTTTAAATTGTTATGAAAACTATACACAAAAATACATCCAGCTTGAAAAAACAGTTTAATATGTTTGAATTAATTATTGTTCTCACGAAAAAGTTTTAAATTGAAAATATTTTAGAAATATATAGTAAATAATAAATTAATAATAATAAAACATATCATATGCAATCCCTTTAGCTAAGGATTGACATCGTGAAAAAAAAAGAAAAGAATTTTCAAGCGTTGGGCCGGAGTGAAGTTGCATGTGGATGCGAGTATTGAAGTTTGTAAGGTTGTAGATAGGGATTGCAATCCCGCGGGAACCCGTGTAGGTATTTTACATTTTAAGAAATTCAATAAATAAAACGTTTATTTTGTCAATAATCAAACCAAGTTTAATAAAAAGTACAAAAATCAACAATTGGTAGTACTCTAGTTAACAAAATTATTTTAGAGTTTGTCTTCTTATTAAACTTTACTGCTCAACCCATCACATATGTGTATAATGAATTTGACTTTGTTAGCCTTTTAAATGCAAGTAACTTTGGGCGAATTAACTTATTTATTTTTTTATATATCTAACATTCTCTATCTAGTCTATAGAGGGGTGAATTCGCTATTACATTATATGTAGTTATTAATTGTATGTAACGCCTATCGTAATTTTCGCCAATAAAAGTTCATACTAGATTAGGCTTCTTAAAAGTATTATTAATTTGGAAAATATTATCTTGAAAATGTTTTTCCTTTGATTCTAAAATCTTAAATATCTGCAAATTAAGAAATTTGATATTTTTCTATACATTTTTCAGATTGCTCATGTTATACGCGAGATTCGACACTTCCAACAGGCTACATATAAAATCGAACTAATGACTAAAGTAACTAATTACCTTTTGGATCCGACTCTACTTTATGACGATGAGGAACTTTACCGTCTTTCACTTGAAATCGAACCACGCACATCTCGTTTGAGCACCCCCGCCTTGCCACAAATTCCGTCATCTTCAGGCCAACAACATAGGAACTGAGATCAGAAGAAATCTAATAAAAAAGTTTAACATTTTCAAAGAAAACCTACCTAGAAATTAAGGTATTAATATTAATATAATAGACCAGAAACCCC
Organism: Forficula auricularia; assembly: GCA_024734495.1. NCBI lineage: Eukaryota > Metazoa > Arthropoda > Insecta > Dermaptera > Forficulidae > Forficula > Forficula auricularia. The sequence goes on along the minus strand of JALMQS010000139.1, from coordinate 16,791 downwards.
ATATGAACAAGTCTTAGAATTGAAGACTGTTTGTACGTAATCGTTGGTTGTGTAACGTATACACAAAGTATTTATATAATATATATTTACATAAATATATATACATACCTATATATATATATATATTTATATTTATATATAGATATATGTAAAGAATGAGATCGAGATACTTATTCATATGAAGTTATGATGGCATAATGCATTTTTCCACAGAGTAACATCCATACTCTTATGTTGTTGTTTACAATTACTTAAATTAATATTATAATCAAAATAATTATTCAAATTTATTCCCTTAAAAAATTATTAAGATAAAATTTAAAATTTAAAGAAAAGAGAAATGTTATGAAATTAAAAATATAAAAATCTCTCGAATATGTTTGCAAATATAAATGTTAATCATACTTATATATTAATATATTTGTATGAATTCTATAAAATTTACTTAGATTATGAATGTTAATTAAAAGACCAGCAAAGCGGGTAGTGAAGCTTAATGGACGCCATACTTTATACGTGCCAATAAATTTACTTAAATTTTAATAAAAACAAGTGAAATATTAATAAAAAAAAATATATATATCCAAACTTCACTTTGCCTCAAGTCTATTCATGGCCCTAATTAAGCTTCTGCCTGAAACATAAAAAATACTTTCGTCCAACAGAAACAGAAGACATTCATAAATATTTCATTATGTAGGTATACATATATGAAAAAATTTGATATTAAATCATTTTTCATCGTGTACATGTTTTTGAAAGTATTTTCGGTTAAAATCTAGCATGGACTAAATAGAAAATTGTTTTTTATTAAATATACGACGTTTTGACTCTTATTTCCGAAACCTTAGCAAATATTGGTGTATGGTAAATGAAAATTAACCAATCATACATATATATGATCTAGATGAAATACATACCTAAGGTCTTAAGTTTATTTACTTTGCATACTAGATTGATAGCGGATCACGAAATATAAGCTGGATTGTCGGCTTTTCAGTTTGTTATCATTCTAAGCCTGATCTTAACCGAAGTTCAAATAAAGACAAATAAAAGATGTATACAAAATTCTTTGTCTTCTGAACTAGCATCCGACAGAAGCCATATATATATATATATAAATTCTGCATTAGAATTTAATTTTTCTAATGAACTACTATTCATCTTCTTAAAAAGATCTCTAATTACCTAAAATTTAAAATTAACTTATGGAATACGACCAAATCATACAAGATCCAATACTAATCATAATAATCTATGGTGCATGATTTAGAAAAGAAATTATTCGACAAAACGTTTCACTCAGATTTTCAAAACTACATGAAACCCAGAATGCTAGGGTTACCTTTCATGAAAAGGAAAAACTTTCAATGAAGGTAATAAATAATCCGGGTGACAGATCTGAGAAAGGCTGCAAGTCTTGTGTTCACAATTTATCCATTTATTTGGCGATATTTTCCTGGTGATTTTGCCTTAGTAAATATGAAATATGTAACTTAAAAGCTTAATCTAATAACAAATTGTTTATAGATTTTAACGAGTAGTTTACAAACTTCTAATCAATTTCACATCCAGTTGGCCTATCTTTGACGTTCATCCGGATGATTTTAAGCTTTATATAGAAAAGACGTCCAATTTTTTGAATATTGCAAAGTTCCGTTGTGTACATTGATAAAACCATACAATGAAAATAATATTTTAATGAGTAAAATGAATTCTTCAAATTTACATCACATTTTTTAAAAATATCCAGCTGGTAACCCTAATTATAAAGAAAAGCACTTAACACCGTGATTTTATCTCCTTTAAATAAAACAAACTCATTTCCTTGGTATCGATGTTTTTGTTTATTGTCACTTTAACATAAAAAAAAAAAAAAAAAAAATCTATATTTATCATTTATTTATAAGTGAACCACTACTTTTACCTCTAATATGTTCATTGTAAAACTTTTAAAGGTTTTGAGTTTTGAAATAGGAGCAAAAATTATTTTACCTATGCGATCATATATAATTTGTTAAAATTTTAAACATATTATTAAATGATTCTTGATTACAAAATTAGTGATTGAGAAAAAAGTTGAGATCAAATAGAGAGGATCATTTTATATGTATTACAGTATAAAACAAATTAACAATTATATTATTCTCTTTTCTCTCTTATATTTATTTCAGGTTTCGTAAATGATTTGAAGGAGAACTGATTTCTGAATTTTTTTTATTTATTTTTTTTTATTTGAATTCTATACTAATTGCTCACAAATTTCTATTAAATCTTAATTGGATAGGTATACTATAAATAAAAACTTCGCTCTTGATCTCAAAAGAAAAATAAAAGGAAAAGTTTATTTCTTCTTTTGATTACTAAAAAAATTTCATTTCTCTAACCAATAATTCCCAACTATGGTTCCAAGCAATATTGGGGTTTCGCAGCCAGTGTCTGGGGTTCCGCGAGAATCGAAAAAAAAATCAATTAAATTTAACGGGCCAATTAATTGAGCTTGTTCGCGGTAATAATTCTCTTTGATCAAATTTGAAACAGCGAGGGATTCAGCTGGTCGTAGTAAATGTCTCTACGTTCCCCTTACTATTATAATATTCCATAAATATCACTCTAAATGTATAATTAGGCCAGTGTTTCCACAACTGTAGTCCAGAGCCCGGCACCGATCCCCAAGAAATGGTTGGAACACTGATATAACCTTATTAATTATTCAAATAGATGTTTCATTTTAAGCTTGATTTAATTCTTTGGTGTTTTTTTGCTCTAGATCGCGTATTAATTATTTGATTTTTCTAAGATACCCAATGCTTTAATTTCTATTTCTAGAGTCTGTGTTATTCATTATAACAAATAATTCCAGTAGTATTATGATTCAAAAATCAATTTTGCTCCGTTTCTTTTTTTACAATTTTCTACCTCCCATGCATATCTTTCATTTGAATTCCCTATTCAATCTATATTCTCCAAATTTTTCATAATTTTAAGTTGAACTATTTCTGAATGCCGTCTGGTACAAAACTCTTTCTTGAAGTTCCTCTACTTAATTGGTAGAAATTTAAATTTTGTATTCAAAACCACAATGAAATTTTGTAAATTAGTACATATAATCACATAAATAATGAAATAACAATCGTTAGTGAAACAGTTCGTCCATATCGTGTTTTTAGTTATTGAAGTGAAAAATTCTTTAGCGGGGGCAACGAGAAAATTTTATGAAACGAGATGAAAAGAGAAGGGCCATAGAGGTAGAGAGAAAGAGAGAGTGAGATAAAACCCACTATATAGATTTCCCTTTATTGAAGGAGACGATAAAAGAGTGTGTCTTCTGCTGGAATTATAAATTTTATTTATAACGAAACTATAGTCTCGACACACTCTTTTATTGTCTCCTTCAATATATAAAAATTCTGCTATCCTAGGCAAAAAAATTTCAATCTGATTTCCCTATACTTGGTTTCCTCTTTGTGCGACTGTTCGTATTTGTCCCATTCTTTCCTTATATTCGGTCTTCTCTTTGTGCTAGTGTTCGTATTCGTCTAATTTCTCTAAGTAGTTGAGCTAGTGAACCGCTCGCATCCATGCTTAGTATATAACTTTTAAGGAGATAGGTGTTGGTTCTAGGTGAAACATTTTTATATAATAATAAAAATTGGGTAAAATTGCGAGATAGGTTTCACAAAAAAAAAAAATCTATCTCGCAATTTTACCCAATTTTTATTATTATGCTTAGTATACTTTGTGCTAGAGACGAAGAGTAAGACAGAAACAGAGCACAATATGGCAAGTCACAGCGTGGTTGTCGTCGTGTTATTTTGTAATTATTTTCAATTATATTCGATTTTAGAATATTAGTTATTAAAAAGTCAATAAATAACCAATGTAATATAAATAATCAAAAACTTAACTTTTAGCTGTTCCACGAAAAACGAACTGCTTATATCTTCTTAAAAGTTATATAATAGATCATTTAAAGATGACCTAAAAAGATCATTTATGACATTTTTAAATAGTTGAGATAATTGAAACTTGGAAATTTCTACAGGGAAAAAAAAGAAAAATCACATTCAAATTCGCCCTTTTACAAACAAAACGAAAGGGAAAGAGAGGGAAATAATTTTTAAAAATTAAAAAACTTACACATTTGTGGACATTCAATTGCTAAAAACTTTTGGCAACATCAGCCTCTAAAATCTCAAAAAATTAATGAGAGCAATGATTTGTCTTACTTTTGCCCTCAGCGAGTCATATATCACTGAGAATCAAATACGTTCGCTAAAGAAGTTTTAACTTCTTAATTCTGCATATATATGTATATTATTTTTTTTATAATTTCCTTATGTGTTCTTGAAAAAAACTTTAAATCCTTAAATTCTTTCTTTTTAACATACCTACCCAATTAATTTCTTTTATACATCCATTAATTATCTTACCTAGTTGATGTTAAAAAATTTTCCCTAATCATTGAATAACATTTGATACAGAGTCCAGAAATATATGTTGGGTATTTTTAGAAGATTCTAATAATTTTCAATTTCATAGATTCGAATTTTGATCATCTATGGTATATTTAACTAGATGTTGTGTTATCATTGAGACTAGATGTTGTGTTATCATTGCGACTAGCTGTTGTGTTATCATTGCGACATTATCAAACTTGCACCTACAGAAATAAAAAATTCATTTCATCTACGCAGGTTTAATTTAAATAGCTACTCATGCCAGGCACGTGCCCAGGTGACCTATGGGGCCCGGGAATCGACCCCCTCCCGTAATTATCGAGCTTATACTAATATAATGTAGTAAATATATAAAAATCCAATATAAGTATATAAAATAACTTCAAAAATTTTATTGAATATTATGCTTTTAATTGATTTGTTTTCATTCATATTTCTATTTTTGTTTCGAGCTGAGACCCTAAGATGATACATCGATAAAATGGCGAACATTGGGTCACCAAGTATTACAGACTCTTTTGGACTTTCTAGATTCACGATATTTAATCGCCACGTTCATTTTAAAAAATTTTAAATTAAAGTTTGTGCCCCTTCCAAAAACAATCTGTGTATGTGCCTGACTTATGCCAAAACGATCGTATGTGTGTCTTAAGCAAATTTCAGATAGGTCATATGCCCCTGATTTCTCGTAGAATTCAGCTTATCTATTTACCTTGATGTATATTTAAAAATACTCATAAAATTTAAGTATAAGATCACTCGAGGTGGGACAAATTACATTCTGTCACCAGCGACTACTTTTCCCAACCACTGAGTGCATCAGCGGCCTTTGGCCTATTTTTAAGCAGCTTTTCGTGTGCTGGTCCCCAGATAATCAGTCCGCCTTTGGGATCAATTCATTTAAATTAATGAATATGCAATTTATAAACGTTTAGCATAAAGTTTGAGTAATTTTCAAATGAGGAGAATTTAGTCTGATAGTTTATTTGTGCAATTATTACACAGATATTATCTTTACGCTTAAGAGGTACATGCATTTGGCATATAGCTACACATAAAAGCTGATAATATAAGGAATGATTATTATATTGAATTGTTAATGAAAATAATATTCTCTTGCTTTTGGCCAGGCAGGTTTAAATTTAATGGAATTTTCTTAGAAATTGCTTGCAACTTTGTCCATAAATTTTCAACTTTAATTCACTTTAAAAAGACTTCTATGTATTTGGATAGGATTCTTCACAGGTGTTCAAGAAAGTGCAACAACATGGGAATGCAAATCGGAGAAAGTTTAATTTTTACGCTATTTTTCGCGGACGACCAACTGGTTATTGCAAGTGATGAAATGGATCTTGATTACATGGTGAGGAAATTAAATGAGGCTTTTAATCAGGGGGACTAAAAATAAATTATAAAAAATGTGAATATTTGTCTGTCGGAAACAATATATATCGGACCTAATATTGGAGGAAGGGAAGAAGATATCCGGGGTGGAAAAATATAAATATTTGGGAGTAATATTTAATAAAAATGGAAATAGCCGCATAGAAGTAAATGAAAGGATTATAAAAAGTAGAAAGATAACAAGGGCCTTGAACTCAGTTTTATGGGACAAAACAATTAGGAGATCCACAATAATGAAAATCTATACCAGTCGCGTTCGTAGTGTTACTACCTATGGGGCAGAGGTTTGGGATATCGGAATTAGAAACCGAGAGGCCGAAATTTAGCCACAAATGGATTTCCTAAGAAGAATTTGAGGGTTGACGAGAACTGATAGAGTTCGAAACGAAGAGATAAGAAGACGAATGAACATGGACGAGGATTTTATTGATGAAATCCAAAAAAAAAAAAAATAGTTTGGTTTGGACACGTAAAAAGGATGGACGAAGAACGAATGCCAAAAAAAGCTCTAGAATGGATCTCCCCCTGAAAGACGAAAAAGAGATCGACCCAGGCGCTCCTGAATGGACGAGGTGAACGAGGCTATGAGGTCCAGAAATCTCGAGATTGTGGATGTCTGGGACCGTAAAACGTGGAAACTGGGAACAGAGAAGCGTCGCCAGACGTAGAAATCCGAAAGAAGAAGAAGAAGAAAGACTTCGTCTTTTTGTAATGTTTTAATCTAAGAAAGTTCATATATCTTTCAAATTAAAATTCCTGGCCTAAACTAAATATGTTTTAATTTATTGCTGTTTTAATTATTTTTTATGTTCATCTATCAAATGAATTTAGTTTTTAGTTAAATTAAATTATTCAAGGATTGATTTATATCTTTCAACTTCATAATCAATAAATATTAAAGTTTCTATGAATGTGAAAATTAAGGGCTTTCTGATAAAACTACTTCAAATGGGTCGATTTGTTGAAACGTTTTCAATCAAACATACATGACTTTTCGTCATGTAATTATAGTCATTATTAATTAATTGAGAACTTATTTTTTGATAACAATTATACCACATTTGTACCAGAGAAAAGTGCAAGCAACAATTATGTACTTTCTTTTTTCTGAAAAATATTATGCTCTTATCGCTATGGAACAGCAAAATTGTATCAAAGAATAAACTATTTAATTACAAGGGTCTCATATAATTAATAATCAACAAATTTAAAGGAGAGCCGTTTTTGAGAAAATGCCGAAAAACAAAACAAAAAACAGCGAAATGGTTTTTGGCCAAAACATAATTGACTGATTTAGCAGAAGAAGAAGAAGAAAGTGAGACCATTTAAGTGGTTTTAGTCGATATTCTTTAGTTTTTATAATCAATCAAATATACGTTTTAAATTATTCACCTTTTAATCAATTTTGATTTAAGATTTCCTTAAGTTGGTTTGATTTTTATCAAATTTTTTCATTAACCTGAGAAATTGGAATTATGGATTATTAAACCTCTAAAGCCATATTATAATTAAATGTCATGGTCCTCAATTTATGGTAGAAATAGTTAAACTTAAGAATATTTTAATCGTGTGTCTGTATATCATATAAATTATTCAAAAATTCAGTGACAATTTAATTTTCATTTTATATTTAATTGCATTGCATTATGCCGATAGGTGTATAGTTTATTTTTTTATTTATTTTCGTATCAATATCACATTAATTATATTTTGAAATTAGTAATAAGTATGATGATGTTTGTCTTAAAGAAAAAGAGCGGGAGAGTAGTGATTAACATTATTAAAATTAAATTTTTTGAAAAAAAAAAATCTTGTACTATAGCTTTAAGCTCTACTGTTAATTGTTAGTATGAAATACAATTTGGCCTTCATAGTGATCTGCTCCTTTGATGAGCAATTGATGAATATTTATATATTTACCAAAGGTATGTACTTTACTTTATTAAATAAAAACTCAACAAATTATTAAATTTTTAAAGAAAAATATTTTAAAATTGAAAAATATATATATACATATTCTATATTATTCGAATATAACTATAATCAATTTGCATTATTTTCTGAATTCAGATAAATTAATTTGTAGAAAATATATATATTTAATATATATATATGTATTTTCGAGATTTGCTCAAAGTTTAATTTATATTATTATATTATATTGTAATCAAGGCCTAAATCTTCAATGTTTCATTGAAAAATCAATTTTCCAATATAAAATTTGATTGTTCTTTTTGTTCTCTAAGAGTAAAAAGTATTTTATTATTACATAAATAGTTATTTTAGTAACGAATTTTTCCTTTTCATAAAAAAATTCACTTTTTATAAATCTTCATGAAATTGATTCTTGTGATTTGATTAATAAAATCTTCCAAATTTTTAACTCTTCTATTTTTTTAATTTTTTCAATTTTTAACATTAAGAATGTATATAAAAAAATTATCAAATCTCTTATAAAAGAACATAAAAGTTATTTAAATATATTTTTAAAAACATTCACTCATCTATGTTATCAAGAATTGGGTGTGATTTTCTCTCGCTCAGGATCTCTAATTATGAATGAATTATGGATTAAAAAAATGATTTTGAATTAAAATTCATACAATTCATAAAGGAAGATTTTAGTGAATGAAATGGAATGATAAGAATTTTGGATTTTAAAAATATCTGCTTGTTCGTTCACTTTAAATTTTATTAATTTTGAAAAATAGAAATTTATCTTTAATTTACAAATTTGTTTTAAATTGTTATTTTATTCTTAAGTTCAACTTTTATTTTTCAAATAAAAATATTTATTCTAAACAATATGTATTACCTATTATTTATTTGTATTCATTTTCTATTATAATTACACCTGTATATGAAGGATATGAAGTCAAAGAAAAGTGAATTTGCCATGTAACAAAAAAGAAAGATAATTTGGTACAATTATTAGATTTGACTGGATTATAGAAATTCCAGAGTTTAAGTGTTTTGTGTGTTTCAGGAAAGAAGAGTAAAATTAATGGGGAAAAGAGTTGAACATTTTATTGCTAATATGGTTGTCTACATTGCAGGGAAGTATAATCAAAACTAAACCCATTTATAGTACAATGTGTGTGTAATTTAATTGACATATAATGCAGAGTAATTGCAATTTTTTCGAAAATGAGGTTTTCGAGATGACATGATTAAGTTTTCTATTAATGATTTTGAGCCATTTATACATTACAAATTCATATATTATGTAAGATATACTCTGGCTTAAGACTCATTGAAGCCTACCTCTCCTCCGATCTCGCCATTTCTCTCGTCAATTCAAATCTTAAATTATCACCACTTGAATGTTTATTTTCATCAAACACTTCTATTCTTCTTCTGTAACACTTAATAAATAACATCTAAAATTGAAATTTATTCAATAAAACACAGATGACATATGATGATGCAATGCGAGTTTTAAGAAAATACACCATTAAACTGAAAAACTTTTGCGCATGTGCCATTTTACAAGCCGGGTTAATCAAAGAAACCACCAATCATTTAGATTTGGATCAAATAGTCATTCCCGACTCTTAGAGCCTAATCTAAGAAAAAAAATTGCAATTTATAGAAATGAAAATGAAATAGAAAATTTATTAATTAGTTATAAAGAAGGCTTGAGAATCGAAAGAATTGGAAAAAAACGGAAGAAGAGGCATGGTATAGAACAGGCCCCCTTCTTATTTTCTGCATTTTTTTAATCGAAATTCCAAAATCCAATCAGCTTTACTTTTTGGAAATACAATGATTTTGACTTTCAATTTTTTAGTTATCCCCAAATACACGCACATAAACACAGATAGACAGATTATAAGTCATACTTGTGAATAATTTTCTCCACGTTTCAAATATTTCTAAACAAATAATAAAAAATTAGGGTCAATTCAATACATTGGCCGGCCCGTTTAATTAATTAAGATTAAGTGTTTTGCCCTTAGAGAGAAACAAAACATATTTTTAACTCTTTTTGGTTCATTTGAAAATTCCCTCTATGCGATTTCAAATCTGAGTAAAATTTCTAAACTGATCTCTGTCGTCAAACCAATGATTCTGCTTTAGGCTACAACTTTTTATTTTTCAAAACAAATTTACTTATAGGTATCTTCAATATTTTTAAAATAAAAAATAGATTATTATTATAATTTTAAGATATTTTTTCATTACTATTTATTACAGAAAATGAAAGACGATAATCAGGTGGAATAATTTTTAGAAAACTTTAATTTTTAAAAGAGTGCGAAAAAATGATTTGGATGCAAAATGCTACAAGCTCTGTTTAATTGAATATTTAGATCTTTATTTAACCGTTTAAAAAGTTTAATGGTAATATGTTATAAAATGGAATAACTGAAATGGTATGTTGTATAATGTATACACCATGTTAGTAATCATAAAATTTTAGATTATTTCCTTGATCATTAGTGTGCTAATAAATATATAAATATATTTTTTCCAACTGCGGAAATACGATCTTTTCATTCACTTCGGGGAATTATCACATATTTCGTATTTAGAGCGACATGGTCCACTTTAGAGTGATTATCATCAGCCAACTAAAATATGAAAACAAATGATAATTGATGTCAGGGACTTTTACATAAGTATAACTATAAAATTGCAACTATTTAATATATAAAGAAAGTAAAATTACTGCTTTAATTTATTGTGATCTAGTCCTGGGGTCTCCAACTGTTTTGACTGATAGCCCTCAAGAATTTCTCATCTTTATAACGACCTTCTTATTTATTTATTTATTTTAGTGAAAATGATTCAAGAAGGGGCACACCAAGAAGATGCAGCACATTTAGGTCGTGAGAAAACATTGAAATACCAAAAAGAAGAAAATGATCAAGAAAACGAATAAAGATGTATTTATACCCTGAGGTTCTTGAACAGGTGAAAATTGTAAGAGTTAAAAAGGAAGGTGTCAAGAAGTAGAAGTCATTGCGATAAACGTTTTGGCAAATTGACTGGTTCGGCACTTCTCCAATTTGACCGCGAAGGGGGACTGCTATTCGCTAATCCAGGTTCTAGTGGAATTATTTATTTTATCCCATCAAACCACGTGCTGTAATACTATCTATAAAATAGCTCGTGTCTGAATAACGCATCCAAGGCGGCAAAAAAATGCGGAAATGTATTTATCTTGAGGCGCAAGTAGTGTAAAAATCAAGGAATCATCGAATATTTGAACAAGTCTCATTTAACTTAGAAGTTTGAAAAACAGTCTAAGCCTGATATTTTATATTATTCCAATCCAATAAACATATATTTTCATTAGTTAGTTTTGAATCTAGTTAGTCCAAAATCTCATCACCTCTTTGCAATGAATGTGTATATATTTAAGCTGGACCTCTGATGTTCAACCATAATTCTCTTTTTTGCAACAATTCTATTGAAGAATTTGGTGATTGATACTTATTCATTATTTTTAATAAATCTAACGATCAATATTAAAATATTTCATTTTCACACTGTATTGTATCCGTATCGAGATAGTTTCAAAAATAGATTAAATCAATTGAAAAAATTCTATTTTTTTAATATTATTTCCTTTAATAAGCTGAGAAATTTCTTTAAACTCTATTCGAATCAAAGAGATAGGTACGTTCCCATTTTATATCTTGAATTTATCAAAGTTTTTTTTCTCTTGAAATTTCTAAATAAATGAAATAATATAAAATAGCACTTGAATGGATGAGACAGCTTATTACTTTCATTTAATTTTCTTTCCTACCTTTCAATTTTTTCCCATTTGCAATTTTTTTTAACTTGCTATTTATTTATTTTATATTTTATTCAATAATATTTTAAGAATTTTATTTATTATAAGATACTAGCTGACGACCGGGCCTTCGGCCCGGCGTCACCTACCCTGGCGGGGAGCGTCTCGTTCATACCAATTTAATAATTGAAATTTAAAATCTTACTGTAAGTATCGAAAGAATGTGCTGAATGAAATTGATTCAAAAATAAGGAAGAATAAGGAAAGATTTATTTAACACATTGCCTAAGCACGATCACTATCTGACCAATCAGAATCGTTCTAATAATTTAACGCTTTGGCATTGGCTATGCACTGGCCAATCAGATCGTTTCCACATACATATATATCCACATACTTTTCTATTTTATTACTAGCTGACGACCGGGCCTTCGGCCCGGCGTCACCTAGCCCCTGGCGGGGAGCGTCTCGTTCATACCAATTTAATAATTGAAATTTAAAATCTTACTGTAAGTATCGAAAGAATGTGCTGAATGAAATTGATTCAAAAATAAGGAAGAATAAGGAAAGATTTATTTAACACATTGCCTAAGCACGATCACTATCTGACCAATCAGAATCGTTCTAATAATTTAACGCTTTGGCATTGGCTATGCACTGGCCAATCAGATCGTTTCCACATACATATCCACATACTTTTCTATTTTATATATATAGATAGTATAGATAGATAGATAGATAGATAGATACTAGCTGACGACCGGGCCTTCGGCCCGGCGTCACCTAGCCCCTGGCGGGGAGCGTCTCGTTCATACCAATTTAATAATTGAAATTTAAAAATCTTACTGTAAGTATCGAAAGAATGTGCTGAATGAAATTGATTCAAAAATAAGGAAGAATAAGGAAAGATTTATTTAACACATTGCCTAAGCACGATCACTATCTGACCAATCAGAATCGTTCTAATAATTTAACGCTTTGGCATTGGCTATGCACTGGCCAATCAGATCGTTTCCACATACATATATATCCACATACTTTTCTATTTTATATATATAGATAGATAGATAGATAGATAGATTGAAATTTAAATTACAACAAAAGGAAAAAACACTTTCTAATCAACACTGATTGCAGCCCGAGCAAATGGGGATTAGAAAAGAAATAAAAGGAAATGAAATGGCATACCTTAAATTCTTTATGTAATGCCAAACTACATTTCAAACTGAATAAAACTTAGAATTAATTTTCCTTGAATCCTTTAATGCTTATAAAAATACGAATTCAAATTTGGAATATTAAGAATATCTACTGACATAGTGGAAGTTGATTCAAAGGTGGATCCAGGGGGGGGCGGAGGAGGGCGACCGCCCCCCCCCCCATAGAGGCCCGTGCCTGGCAAAAAAATTGTAAAAAAAAAAAACATTTATTTTTTAAAAAAAAATTTAAAATAAAGTTGTTTGTGTGTGGGGGGCGGCGTCTCTGACCCCCCCCCCCCACTTTTGAGATAAAAAGTAGATCTTATATACATCGGGCACCTTATATACATTCTCCCCTCCATAAAAAATTCCTGGATCCGCCCTTGAGTTGATTACCAGAACGTGATAATAATAATAGAAACATTCCGTAGTGATTCCGGAACTTGAGTGCAGCTCCAATAAATAATTCACTGTTTGTTTTTTTTATTGATGAGGAATTGTTGTAATTTCCTGAATAAGAGAGGATTTTTATGTGTAATATAGTTTTAAAATATTTTCAGTGGTAAAATTTGATTTCCGCATTTGATATTAAATTGAAAACATTTTTCAGATGAACAAACTAGATTGTATATTTTTAATGAGGAATTCTCATCAGAATGAAGAACATTTCAATAGCTTTTTGTGGAATCAATCAAATTAAATTTTATCTCGAGATTACAGAAAAGGAAAAAGGGATCGACACAGTTTCCCTTTAAATTATATATGTTTTTAATTATTTTAATTTTTCTAAAATAATATTGTATATGAGCTTAGCTTTATACGCCTTTTTAAAAGTTAATTAAATAGAGTGCTCTTTATATATATGATTTTTATTAAACAGTTTTCGTTTATTTTGTATAATAAAGAATTATATTTATTCCATACAATGAAACAATCGATTACAAATATATTACCTATCGATTGTTTTAATGTATAAAATTAATACAATTCTCTATACAAATTATTTAATTAAAATCAAAACGTTTTGCAATTGATAAGTACCAAATTCGTTGTAAAGGCAGATATCGAAAAAAAAATATTGAAAGATTTGTAATTATTCTTATTATGTGGGGTCCTCAGAAATTTTTAAGTCGCCAATCGGCACGCGGTGCAATTCAGGTTGGCCAGGCCTGCCTAGATAGTATTAGTACTCAATTCCTCTAGAATTGTCCGTTTTGCTTATTTCCAATTACAAATATTTAATAGATTTTTTAATGATAAAAACTCGATACTATTTCAAACGAGTCAAGTCACTAATGGTCTTGGACAAGTTGAGACGTGTTGGTGGATTGGATTGCAAAAAAATGTTTTCTCGAATATTTCGAATTATTTAATTTTTCTGATGAAAAAATATTAATTACGTAAAAAATAAATATCGATTTATAAGATACATTTTGATTTCATTTGCTTTTACTTGAAAACGTTTCCTGAGAGTACCTAATGCCAATCTTGAAATGTTTTAGTTAATGAGTTGAAAATTGGTACGCAAATAACTTAAGATGCACCAAATTTTAGCTTTTTACCTAAAAACGGTTCCTGAGAGTACAAAATGCCAATCTTGCAAGGTTTTAGTTAATGAGATGAAAATTGGTACGCAAATATCTTGCAATGCACCAAATTTTAGCCTTTTACCTAAAAAAGTTTTATGAAAGTACATAATGCCAATCTTGAAAGGTTTAGTTAATGAGCTGAAAATTGGTACTCTATATCTTAAAATACACCAAATTTTAGGTTTTTTACCTGAAAACCGTTTCGGAGTATACAAAATGCCAAACTTGAAAGGTTTAAGTAAATGAGCTGAAAATAGTACGCAAATATCTTACAATGCACCAAATTTCAGCCTTTTTCCTGAAAACGTTTTCCGAAAGTACAAAATGCCAATCTTGAAAGGTTTTAGCTAATGAGCTGAAAATGGTACGCAACTATGTATTTTGCATTACAATGCACCAAATTTTAGCTTTTTATCTGAAAACGTTTCTTGATTATAAATACATTTTTTTGCATGACTGTAATATTTTTCATGATTATTTTTTTACAATTGATTGAAGAGTAAAAATATATACCTAATTATAAAATGGACCGATGAAATAATAAAATTTCAACTAATAAACACAAATTTATTTGATAAAAAATACTTGAAGGAGACAATAAAAGAGTGTGTCTTCTGCTGGAATTATAAATTTATTTATTTATAACGAGACTATAGTTTCGAGGGCTTTGCCCTCTTCATCAGTCTATTACAATGGATTCACAGGAATTAATTTGTGAATTCGTAAATTAATTCCTGTGAATCCATTGTAATAGACTGATGAAGAGGGCAAACTTCAAACTATAGTCTCGTTATAAATAAATAAATTTATAATTCCAGCGAAGACCACTCTTTTATGTCTCGCTTCAATATATAAAAATTCTGCTACTCTCGGCAAAAAAACTTTCCATTTAAAAAATACTTGGTAGGTTTCAGATTGACCTCCAGAACTATTATATGTTTAATAATAAATGCTATAAACAGAACGAAGGTTTAGCAATGGGCAGCCCGCTCAGTCCGCTCCTTGTTGAAATTCACATGGCTAATTTAAAAAAAACAATTATTTGTCCGAATAATTCCTTTGCTACACAAATTGTATTTTGGCGTAGATACGTTGATGATATTTTTGTCATATGGTCAGGTACTCTTAGATAATTAAGCTCTTTCCAAAATTACTTAAACTCCCTTCACCCTAATATAGAATTCACTTCCGAAATTGGAAATAAAACTCTTTCTTTCTTGGACCTCAAAATAACTATTTCGAAAAACAAACTTAATTACAAAATTTTTAGAAAAGATACTTTCACAGACACAGTGATTCCATTTTCGTCTAACCACCCCACTAACACTAAATTTGCCACTTTTTATTCGATGATCTACAGACTTAATTTGATACCAATGGACACTTTAGATTTCAACAATGAGCTAAATATCAATTATAATATAGCTGTGAATAATGGCTACAACACACTGACAATTAATCAAATTTACAACAAAATTAATCGAAAAATAAGTATCTCTCATATATACTCACTAAATTCCGGAACTGATAAAACATTTAAAAGACTCCCCTTCATTTCGAACCACGTGACAAACCCTATAGCTTCAACTCTTAGAACACCTGGTATAACTCCTGCTTTATATTATAAAAACACTTTAGGTTCACAACTAATTAATAATAAATTAGATAAAATTGACAAATTAGATAAATCAGGTGTATATAAATTGACTTGTGACAATTGCGACAAACCGGACGCTCTTTTAGAACTCGCTACTCGGAACATGAAAGAGCTATTAATATAGTCTTAACAGATCAGATGAAGAGAAAGTGTCCTTTTAAAATAATTTTATAAATTCTGTCTCTCTGTTCAATAAACATATATATAGCCTGTTATTCAATAAGTCAAATTAGTTACTTTCTGTATTTCCTGAAGATGGGTCGATAGCCCGAAATATATATATTGAAAAAGAAATAAAATTTTATATCTTTTAATTTTTTAATTTTAATGTGAAATAAGTGACCCAGTATCCTTAACTCATAGTAAATCCATATTAAATAAAATATTTATTTACTCTTATCTTTAGATCAGATGATATCAATATATAATCTACTTCTACCTTCGCCAATCATCTACATTTGAATAAACACACCTCTTCTATTAGCTACCTCGTTCCTTTACATTTCGAAAGAAAGGGATTACGTTTAGATTTTTTAGGGCCAACTGAAATAAAATTAGCTCTCTCAAATAAAACGAATATACTAAATAATCAATTAGAAGTTAAGAAAAGTACAATTATTGATTACATTCTTTAAATATTTGCAATCTTGTTTTCATTAATTCTTCCTCCCCCCCTACACCTACCTGAGTGTAGACCCTCATTTCTCAGGCCATTCAAAATTAAACTAAATATACT